>VZTL01008008.1:48746-70347 GCA_013400535.1 Scopus umbretta
TATATATATATATATATGTAGGCTATTATAATATAGTGCACTATCCCTAAAGGCAAAAGTGAATGAAGAAATTTACATAAAACCAAATCAGATTACTAATCTTAAATCAGTCTAGTTCTCTACTGAATTGTGTAAACTGATGCTAAAAACTGCCTGGGTAAGTAAATAAACCTTTGTCAAATTCTTCTGGTTTTCAAAGTAATTTTTGTTTATTTGAGTTGGAGGTTTTTTTGTGTCTCTCTCTATCTCTCCATTTTATAAGATTTTCATATGAGAAGGAAAAAGGAGAAATATCTACACACTGCTAATCTTTGTTATTTAAATTAAGTCCTCCAGAAAAAACAGCAGACAGAATCAACATAGAAACAAACCAGGTTTTTGAAAAACCCTAGTTCAAAGTTTTATCACTTTCTATTGCATACACAAAAGATAATTAAGCACAGCACAAGTGAAACCACAGACAATAAGTGCATAGTGATTAAGATGAAAGAGGGGTGCTATTTTTAGGGGAGTGATATGGACAATTCATTTTGTAATGTCTTAATGCATTGGGTTTGAAAGCTTTGTAAGTCAAGTAATAGGGATGTTTTAGCTTTGTGTCTTTATGAGACAATGAGGTCAAGACACCTGCAAAATTCATGTTAGACTACTGTTACTCTTCTAATAATATGAGTGATGAATGTACAGTATTATCCAATTAAGTAAGATAACCAGAGTCTACTGGGTATGCCTACTAATGCATATTGCATATAAATATACATATAAAGTGGACACTTTAATGATAAATACTGCAAGTTTGGTTGTTCAGTTAGAAAATGAACTGTTGCAGTAATGTTCCCCCTGATATATATCATCTGCTTAGCTCTTGCCAAGATAATGGGAATGGTAACAATTGTTAGGGTTTTATTTGGTTAGAAAACTTACTCGACATTAATACCTGCCCTATGCCATTATTCTTTTTCTGCTGTACAAGTGGGCATTTATTATAATAAATCCAGTAACTTCCACACATATTTTTAGGGAATAGCTATTTAATTGCCCTTCTTCATCTGTGGGAAATAACTGGGGTATCGCTCAAAGGCTTTCTCAGACCTACTGACATTGCAAAAGTAGCAAGTGAGGACATGGGATAAAAGACAGCAACATTTTAGCTGATAATATTATGCAGCCAAACTGGCTTTAGGACTGGGATGAAACAGTGCTCTTCCGGCCATACGTGCCATTGTAAGCAATAAAGATTTTGTCATTGGAATTCACAAAACAGATGCCAAAGAGGAAAAATAAGAGTCAGGCTGGCCTTTGATATCTGTGTTGACTCTGCGGGGAAATGACCAAAACGTGCATTTTTAAGAAAAGCAAATTAATGTGACCAAACCACAGGCAGCAAAATTCACAGTTCAAACAGTTTTTGAAGTCCTTAAAAATTATTTCTATGTATTCTCTGCTCTCCAAGGAGAAAAACAGGATGATGAAAGTCTTGTGCAATGGATACTTGAATCTAGTCCAGGGTGCTTGTTATTCAAACACAGGGTGAAAACTACCCCTGGGTCTATGAATGCAGATGATTTTTTGGGTGTATTGACATTTCTAGACAGCTTGTCAGTCTTTTTCTTAAAGATGGCACTTCATTCTTATTGTCAGAAAGAAAAGCAGCGTTATTTATGACACATTCTGGGATAAATGGTATTGTTTCGATGCAGGGATGACCATGATGGAATGGGCAAATGAAGAATGAAGGTGCCAGTGCAAAACAAAACATTAAAATAGCTATAGAGAGTGCTGATGGTTCTTTAGTTCAGTATTATAAGGCATGGCAAAGACTCACATGCATTACAGTTTCGTTGTTCTCTTTTCCTCCATTACATGCCTTAAATTATCATGGAGCAGTAAAACATATTTATGTATCTTAATAGCTAATGGGAAAAACCTTCATTAGCCTCACTGTTATATAAATTCTTTCCAAATAGGGCAGAAGAATTACAGCTAGGCTGGGACTTGTTTAAGCAAAGCATCTAATACCATTTTAGACTCCCTAGGGAATCCTCCAAGGAGTTACAGCTGCCACTTAGAAAGGACTGGATCTCCTTCATATCCTGTAATGCTTCTGCCAGCCCCATCCACATGTCTCAAGAACCTGAAGACTTCTAAATGACCCTAGCCATCTATTTGGGGGCAGCTAAATCCTACTTCTGATGTTTACACACCGAGTCAAGGTGGGCACTAAGGATCCAATGTCATTTTTACTTTGCACTGTAATCAGTTGTCAAAAACAGTGCTAAAGAGCTCTGAAGACTTGCATCAACCTGTCCAATAGAGACGTTTTTGAACTGGCCATTTGATATGTTACTGCACCATGTGTACTCCAGTGCTGAGACTCAGTAACAGTTCTGAATTTGCCATTCACAAAAATGAAGAAAAAGTCTCTTCCATTTCCACCAAACCAGACCCCGCAAAAATCCTGCCTAACACTGATTGTCAAGTACAAGAAACCTCTAAAACAGAATGGTCCTTTGCTGACTCTTTTATTCTGTCTGCAGAGCATCTAGAGGAGAAAATAATCCTCATGCTTGGCAATCACCGTGATGGCTGTTAGGTAAGTTCTAGAGCATGGAAACTACCAGAGCCACATACTGCTGTCTGAAAGGCATTCATAGTCCAAAACCTGTCTATGGAGAATCTCTGTCTCCAACAATTCCACTTGGTGTCTTCATGATTTATGGGAGGCCCTGAGAAAAAAATGGAAGTATGGTCATTAATAATGCAGGAGGTCAGTGTCACGGAAAGAGCGGGAGTGCACTTCACTGGTAAGAGAGAAATAAAAATATAGTTTATTAATAACAAAGTTCAGGGAGACCCTCCTGTTGAGTCACGAGGTTCAGAAAACAATCCCCTTGCTTTCTAAACTCCTTCTCAGAGAGGAGTCTAGGTGCAGCAGATCCAATCCTAAATCCTAGTCCCAGACTTGGTCAATGGTTTATGTCTAAAGGATATTTTTTTTTTTTCTGCTGCGTTGAAAAGTTAAAGGAACTTGGCAGATGCCCAACTAGTCGTTATTAAGTCCAGATGCGTACAGTGTACTGATCTATCACAATTATAGATGCACTCATAATGCGATACACCTTCAGTCTAGTTGCATTCCATGAACTACCATGGCCACACTTAAAGAGTCTGATCATGTTCAATGAGAACTATCACGGCTAGATTTATGAATAGTGCAGTTTATTAAAGCAACAGACACACAGACACAGGTTCTTTGGATTACTGGTGATAAATTCACTGTCTGCAAAGAACATACAAACCAAAAGTATGAGTAACACAGCCTGGCTACAAATGCGTTAAGAAATATAAAGCAACTCTACAGAGGTTTCAAAGTTTCCTGGGGAGGCACTTGGTAAAACCAAGTGTTCAAATCTTACCGAAGGCCTCCCGATGCAGGGAGGAAGAGAGGCTCAGCCTGTTGATTCATCCCAGAAGTCAGAGTGGTATGCGATGGTATCTTCCCCAATGTTCTCTCTCTNCATCATTTCACAGTTGGTGAAAATGTTGAGAGCACAAAAGACCTAGAACCTTACACCCTTTATGGGAGCTAGAAATGAGTGTGAGATTCAGCTACACACAGAATGGGATGTTTTGAATGGGTGCTTCCCCTGTTTTTATAGTAGAAAGCACTGAAATACAGAGCATACTGAAAGAGGGGAACAAGCTATCAGTTTGACTACTTATCAGAGTGTTAGTTTACTAGTAATTTTTAAAGTATTATATTTATTTTTCATTTTTAAAATTGAATATGATTTTAATGTAGCACTTGGAATCTCGTATTTCGAATATGCATACCACTTTCCAGGAGAGGGCAGTCCATTCCCAGGATCAGCTGGCGTTCTTAATCCAAGAAGTGTAACTAGAAACTGTCAAAGACAGGAAGTTTCTTAGGCAGGGCACAACCAAGACCCCAAGAGGTGAGTTCATATTGGACAAAACTGTCTTGGACAAGACAAACTAAACATCTTCCACTGTCTCCCTGAAGAAGAAAGAATGTAAATATGCTAGTGACAGTACATCAGTAATCAGTAATTTGCAAAAAGGAGGCACAGAGGTGGAGTGAATATATCACCACAGCTCTACAAAGGCAAATAAATAGCATAACCTGAACTTTGCTTAGGGAACTCTTCTCCCTATCTATTACACAAATATCATAAATCTGTATGCTATAAAAATATAAAAGCTCTAGAGACAGCCAGGAGCTAAGACTGGCCTTTTATTTCATGTAATTTCATTCTTCAATTGATTTAATTTCATTATTTTTCATATTTTTATTTCATATTTTTACAGAACAATGTGGGGGCTTATTTCTGCAAATGGCATGTAATGAGTCAGACTGCTTTTCTTCATTTACAGTCCTCCCTGTCCTCCTTCTACCTGTCTCTGCCAGGTATGTGATTCACCCAAGAGAGCTTTGAACTCTGTTCTGGAGGAAGAAGCAGGGTAGCCACATCAACAAGCTATAGCAGCTAAAGTAATTAGCCTTAACAGCATCTGGCACAGACACTCCTGAGCTTGTCTGTGATATGTTCATGGATTATATTTCATGGTTACTTAAGTCCAGAGAAGACACAAGCTCATCTGCTGAGGTGGTGTAGCAGCGCTATTGTGGTGCTCAACAGGACTTAGTGAGCCCTCTGCAGCAGCAGCAGCTCAGGTGCTGACATGAGCATATCTGCAGCTATTGTTGCACTGCATTGTAATCTGCACTGAAGGCGATCAATGTAACAAAACTCACGGAAGGAGAAGGTGATTTTTTTTTACAAAAACGCCTAAAGGAGTTGATTATACCCATTCAAACTCATTGTCTCCTAAACTTTATTTGCTCACACTCCTACACCTACATGCACAACAAGCAGCTCTTGGCTCTGGACCTCTATGCATCCAAGCTGTCTGCCCAGGATCACTGGTGGGGCACAAGAGATGCTGGCTTCTGAGTACTCATCGTGTCTCTGGGGTTATTTTTTGATTAGCATCAGCTAATTAGTTTTTGGACAGTTCTTTTATATCATTTAGGAGTCAACAGCTGTAATGGGACGGTCCTTTTCTACAGCCTGTCTTCCTGATCGGTTAACAGAAAGAATAGCATAATGTGGTGTGCAGTCATGTAGTTCAAGCACTAGAAAAGGAAGGACAAGGTATGCTGCATACCTTTCAGATCTTACATTTTAGATGGAGCATGGAGCGTATATCACCTGATATATAGAGATCTCTCCTGAATTATTTTTAGTCCATTTCCTATCTTGTCATCTCCCCACATTACAGTCAAATCCACTTTCTACAAGCTCCTTCAGCCTCTGAGACAAGTGCCGAAGATGAGTGCATTTCATAGGCATGGGGATGCATCCTCCGAAGGGCAACAATGACCATAGCACAGTCTGTGTTCCCTCCTACTTTTCAGTAGTGCAATGTATTGTCCAGGTGGATAATCATAAATAATTACGCACATAAATACATGTGCATAATGAAGACTAAGTTTGAGAACTTTTTTCTATTGCAGTACTCAAAGGGAATGTTTTGTTAGCTGTATTGTCCTTTTTCAGAGAATTTTACCTTCCTCTTCCCCTTCTCCTTCATTGAGACTTTTGCTCCTGTGAACTTAAGGAAGGGCAAGGTTTTCTGTTTTTCTCTGAATTTGCTTCCATTTTTTTAAGCTGTGGTTGTGCCTTGTGACACCTCTCTTGCCCTGGCGTACTCCTCAGTCCTAAGTAATTTTGTCAGGCCTTTAGAGTGACCTGCTACGGTGCCAGGATCATAGTTTCTTTTGCTGACTCAGAAGTATACACAAAAGACTGTCCTCACCTAAGAAACTACATCTACAACCCATCTCAGAGGGTGATCTGTGTCTGTGCCCAGAGCTGGATGTACTACTAACTCCCTGGATAAATACATATAGTCTTTTCCTTGCCCCCCACTCATCACAATCCTGGAATGTTCTTGCAGTAATCCTAGTCCTTCCCACCTGACTTGTAATGATTTCGGTATCAAGATGTCCTTTGTCTGTTGAAGAGGGGACCAAGACTATGTCTATGCTAGGAAATAAGCTAGAGCCTGGGCTTGCACATTATCCCGTGATGGTGCAAGCTGTTTAATTGTTAGGACATTCCCTGGCATGGCTCTGGCCCGTGCTGGCTAGCATGGTCTCACACAGTGCCAAGACATAGTTTGGGGGCTGACAGAGTCTAGGGACTTTCCCAGCAAGCAGTGTAACTGTCCATTTCATTCTTAATAAAATCTAACAATGTTTGTATAGTCTTCAACACAGACTGTACAAATGTTCCAACTGTCTGAGCAACGCCCGATAATGTAGTATTCCTCTTTACTGACATTCATTAGAACATATACGCAACTGCAGAAAATATCCGATTTGTTATAATTCACATTTGAACTGAACCATATCTTTCATAAGTAGGAGATTTTTTTTTTCATTGTCAGAAATTGAGAAAAGAACAGATAAATCCCTTATAATTTTTAGGTCCAAGGACCCAGGAATGCATATATATGTGAATTTGAGTAGGGATTCCTATCTAGCAATGATTCTACTGAATTCACTGAGCATTTCCCCACCTAAGTGTTTACACCATGAAGGCTGGATGGGACAGTGAGGGGAATGGTCTTTCTCTCCCCAAGAATTTTAAAGAGCTAAATTAATTTCTCCATCTTGAATCAGAACAGTCACAAAATCTCCAACAATTTCACAAACAGAAACCTTTCACACACAAAAAAATTGTTGATCAAAAAAGTGTGATTTGGGATGGAACAGAAAATAAGAGATGAGCTGTTGGCAGGTTTGAACAGCGATTTATGTGGGAAGAAGTAATGATACACTGGAAGGATTTTGGGAAAAATGACAGATGAGAAGGCTGAAAAGGACAGGAGTCAGTTAAATTAATTATATTAGTTTTATCGTTTCCATTCCTGTTTACAACTAAGGGTAGGTTTGCTAGCCATTGCGATTGCTTTGCCATATAAAACACAATCCAGGCCACTGATAAATGTCAAGCTGTTCAATTCTTCCATCCACTACTCTCTAAAGTGCTTTAAAGGCTATTGCAGCTCTCTCAAATATTTATAAAGAGACAGTTTTGGAAAGCATACAGCCATTTTGCCATATGTCTGAATGGCTGTTCTTCAATATGTTCTTGAAGAGTAATGACAACTCTTAAATTTTGTAAGGGCAATTTAAAGGGACCCTCTTCATTTACACTTAGTCCACAATTTAAGTTTTCTGCAAAAATGACTAAAGGGTCATTTTTAATGTTTGGACACATTATTTTTTTTTTTTTTATCAAGTATGTTCCCTTCTACTTTTAAGTACTGTAAGGCAACTATGTGGAAAGCAAGAGCAACTGGCTAACATAACACAAAAAGTGCAAAACAAACATACATATTTGGGAAATCTCTTGCTGTTCTGTTGTGACGATGTGGCACCACCAAGCTCCAGGCTTGGCATTTCCTTCCCACAACAGTAAAAGAAACTGTTCCATGGTAATCCAAGCCTCTCTCTCTTGATAGCAATCCTCTGAACTTGAAGACTGTATTGATGTATCAGCATCTGTAATGAAGAGCAGAAATCAGTCCCTTGATTTCATTTACATGTTTAAATTTAAAAAAAAAAATTAAAAATGCACAACCTTCAGGAAACAGATAAAAGTGAGTTGGAAAAATCAGACAGATCAGTAAGCAGTCACGGGAATGTTTCAGAATAAAGACCAGAAGGCATCTGTAAGGGTGTCTGGAACGACTTCATGCAACAGATGGTACTTGGTAGGAGCACTTGCATTTCAGTTTTACTTTTGCATGCTGCTTTTTTTTTTGTATTAGGGAAGCAAAACCTTCATGTACAGCTCTAAAATTTATTCAACTGTAATTTTTCATGAGTTAGATTTATGAGATTAGTGTTCAGGATTTTAAAAAATTGATTGTTATCCATTTATTAATTTTTTTTCTTTCATCCTCATTTTTACTTTCCCCCAACCCTGCCAATATATGCAATAAGAGATGTGGTGCTCAGATTTTTGATATTTACCATGTATCTTTAGTTGTGTTCATTTCTGATATGTTCTTATATTTACTTATATATAAAAGGAAAACTAGAACTCTCTAATTCGTCAATCATCAGACTTAAAACCTTCAGCTGCAGTTCCCCTGTGATCAAAAGGCCCTACTTTCTACCCATGACTGGAAAGCTGTGCACCATGCACATAAGATCAATAAACAATCAATGGTACCGAGCAGAGTTTTAGTAGATTTTTACAACACGAATGACCACCTTCCATTTTATTTTGTGCTTCTGTAGCACAGCTATATCCACCTACTGCATCTTCCCAGGGGTTTCTGGTGCTGCCTCTTGACACTGAGGAATGCCATAGTACCTCCATCACATTATGTTGTTGGTGGTATAGCACCAGGGCCTCATCTGGATTCCTACAATAATTTATATCTAAACTCCTGAAATAGAAACACAGAGTGAAAATAACTGCATTCTGAAAATCTGAAACCAGATATTGTATGAAGGTATAAAGTGAGAAAATATATCATGAAAAGCTTGTGGGTCGAGATAAGGACAAGGAGAGACCACTCACCAATTACTGTCACGGGCAAAACAGACTCAACTTGGGGAAAATTAGTTTAATTTATTACCAATCAAAACAGAGTAGGGTAATGAGAAATAAACCCAAATCTTAAAAAATCTTCTTCCCGCCCCTCCCTCCTTCCCGGGCTTAACTTCACTCCCAATTTGCTCTACCTCTCCCCCCGGCAAGCGGTGCAGGGGAACGGGGAATGGGTATTGTGGTCAGTTCATCACACGTCATCTCTGCCGCTCCTTCCTCCTCACAGGAAGGACTCCTCACACTCTTCCCATGCTCCAGTGTGAGGTCCCTTCCACGGGAGAGAGTCCTCCACAAACTCCTCCGATGTGGGTCCTTCCAACAGGCTGCAGTTCTTCACAAACTGCTCCAGTGTGGGTCCCTTCCATGGGGTGCAGTCCTTCAGAAGCAGGCTACTCCAGCTTGGGTCCCTCATGGGGGCAGAAGTCCCACCAGCAAACCTGCTCCACTGTGGGCTCCTCTCTCCACAGGTCCACAGGTCCTGCCAGGAGCCTCCTCCAGCGTGGGCTTTCCATGGGGTCAGAGCCTCCTTCAGGCATCCACCTGCTCCAGCATGGGGTCCTCCACGGGCTGCAGGTGGATAACTGGCATTGGCTCTATCGGTCATAGGGGAAGCTTCTAGCAGCTTCTCACAGAAGCCACCCCTGTAGCCCACTGCTATGAAACCTTGCTACGCAAACCCAGCACACTACTGTAAGGTATGTGTACTGGCAGATGACTAGTCCACTAAGACTGGCTCATATTCAAAATGCAGACCAGTCTCAGGTGGCTTTTGCACTGGACCAGTTACAGGGAGACATAACCTGACTTTTGTGGGGAGGATTTTACCTCAATAATACATTTTCAAACATAATTAGAGTTCTGAAGTGTGTTCTGCACTTCCTTTTAACAGCAATCAGGCAGAAACATGACCAAGGTGAATATGATCCCACTCCACTAGGCTCAAGAGTGTAGTATTGGTAGGTGAATGAGCAGCAGTACTGGAAAGAAAAATGTGAAAAGTCAGCTGGAAGAGCAAAGTTGAAGAGAGCAGGAAAAGGTGAGCATAAGAGACAAGAATAAGGTATGAGGAGAAGCACTGCAGGGTACAGAGAAGTAAAAGAACCCTACCCTAAGGAGAAGCCAAACCAAAGTCCATTCTTCTATGTACAGTAACTGCACTTTATCAAACTACAGCATTTTAGTGGCTGGGTTATGCCTCAAGCCCATATGAACAAATTCAGCCTTATCAATAAAAATGCTCTAAATTCACATGTAAAGCAAATCCCTAATTCAAAACAAAACAGACACAGAAGAATCTGAATATTCTCTCTTATTTAAATATATCTTACAAAATGAAATAAAAATTATGGTACAGAACATAGTGAGAAGAATGGAAGGAAGAAACATACATACTTTGGCCTTTACAGTCTGGGATGCCACAGTAATTTAATCTGGCAGCAGGATTGGTTGTGAAACACATGGTCTATTTCCATTCCCATCAGGATTCCTGCAGTAGGCTTCTTCAAACCCCACATGTGTGGAAATTTCAGGTGTAAATCTGTAATAGAAAGAAAAATACCATTACAGCAGTAGTGAATTTCTCTTTTTTTTCAAATGTTTGTGGCTCAGTTCATGCAACCTGAACACCAAGAAACTGGATACTCCTCTTGTGGATTTGATGTCTCTGCCTGAACATTTTTCCATAAGATGAGCTGTCATAAAAAGTCTCCTATCACTAATGGAATGCCCCAAAGAACCACCAGCCTCATGTCCACAGTTTGCAGTGTGTTCAACACAGTCTCAAAGGGCAACAGTACTCCTCTATATTTTCATGCAGCTGATCTATTTGACTTTTATTGTCATATTTATTGTTTCTAACCTACAAGGCATAAAAGAGGTTCACATAAAGAACTGTGACGTTTTTTTTGGAAGGTACAGAGAGAAGACACTGACTAAACAACAGAGGGTTTCCAGTAACATGAATGTCATACCTGTGTGAATCAACCTGAAGAGCAGCTAGACCTTCTTGCATGCTTCTCTTACAGTAACAATGACATAATGCTACTGTGAAAAGGCTCATCAATATAATGATACTATTTCAGTTTCATTTTTCACGTACTATCTCTTACCCAAGCAACAAAATCCTGGCCCCATTTAAGTTAAGGATGAAATTTTCATTGTGTTATTTTTTCCAAGTGAGTGTTTTTTCCAAATGAGTGTTTGGCTTGAACAAGGACCAGAAAAACTGGAAGCATATGATACCATTTTAATCAAAATGGGACAAATTACACAGTGCCTTAAAAGCATATATGTCTTGCTTATTTTTGTGGTAAGAGATGAAAGTCAGAGTGATACACATGTGGAGGAAACTATTCATTACAAATTAACCTCAGCAATAAGTAACTGTCTTTGATAATCTATGGTATAGAATTGCTTAAAGCACACTATTAATGGATAGTTCAGAAAGGGTAATTCATAATATTTAGACAAATATGAGAAGACCAAACTTTGATCTGTGGAGTGTGCTACTGTCCACTTCTGGCGTAGCACCCCTTCTGAGTTCTATCTTTTATTCCTTTGTAACTCTTCCCTTTTCTGTTCTTGCACTCTAGAAGATGAACTGAAACAAAATACACTGCTGATGAATCAATGTGACTGTACATATGTCTTACCTAACTGACGTCCTGCAGTCATTATAACATATTTAGCAAATTTCAAACCTTAGCCCTACCACAAACGTGCATGTTATTCCACTATCACCAATAAAAGAAAATCAGGGATATTAACAGAGTATTTATACAAAGAAACTCATTAAAGGTGTCCTGTTTTCAATAGCAAGGTCCCTCTGAAACTGAGAGAGGACAGCATATGAAGAGCAATAGGCCATTTTGTTCAAGCCATCCTCCTGCTACAGTTTCTGACAGTGTGTGACTTTACCTCCAGCTTCCCATGTAGCATCTGCATTAAAATGTTACTTTTTCATTTGTATTAATGGTGGCAAACGGAATAAAACTCATTCTCCTGGGAGTGGTACAGCATCGTGTTGCTGGAACAGGTAGCGAGGAACAAACGAGAAAGCAGGGCAAAGACAGAGCCTTCAGCAGTACAGAGTATTGCTTCTGAAGACAACTATTAGCTTAGTGCATGGCAGAGGGGTTTTCCCAATCAGTGCCCTGAGACTTTGCACTACTCCATTTTAGATGTCACTTGCACGGTACCTCCTTATCTTGCAAATGCCTTGTTCACAGAGGAGTCATGAGGATAAATATATGCAAAGTTATGAATTAATCAAATGTAACAGCAAGGAGGACCTTGGAAGTACGTAGACGGTGAGACAGAATACTTCACCTAACACCCCCTTACAGGATTACAAAGCAATGAATTTGTGAGCCATCTACGACTCTGTCCAAGTCTAACCTCAAATCTAAAAACTGATTTCAAAACATAAGCAATACGCATCATTGTGGTTTGAAGCCCATTCTATTATATACACAGGAATAGCACAGGACAATTGATCAGGACAACCATAAAAATAAATTGATCTATTTTCTTTGCAGACACTTCTCTTAAAAATGAACTTGGATTAATCCAAAATATTTGAGAGGCACAATACCACATAATCTGGAAGTAATAAGAATGATCAGATAAAATAACTCTTTTGTAATAGTCCAATGTACACACAGCACATTCCTGATATATTTTATCATTTTTCTATATGTTTGTCATAAAGTATTTCTGAATTTCTACACAATTGTACAAAACAGATTGACATGCTTGTTACTGCATCTTAAAAATGCACCTACAACAGTAAAATAGGCTGATCTAATGTCTAAATGAAAACACACTAACATTTTTGATGTTACACAAAAGCTGATTGTCTAACTGTCTCAGCCAGCCATTTTCACACCAGCTTGATTGCAGCTTAATTTCTCAAGCCTGATACTCAAGTCCCATTCAAGTGTGGTCCTTGAGTTCTGTACCTTAAGCCCATCCCTAAATCATACAGATTCTTGCAGTGGCTCGTTAGGAGTGTGGCACCCATTTTCATGCCTGTGCCAGCCCCTGCAAAAAATACTTCTCAAAGAGAGGGTAAGAGCTACAGATTCTGTTGATATGATACATCTCTTTAACATGGAACAAAGTTACTAATGTTTGTGCTTTAAATACACATATCACCATTTTCAGACCATGCTCAGACACCTTACTAAAGGTCCTTGATTTTTCACAATCCTCAGCTACCACAGGTCTGATGTTCTTGCAGTGACTGTGGCAGTTGGTCAGCAAATCTGAAAATCACAACCTGACTTCACAAACTCGATTTTGAAAATAATTGGGATTAACATTACTAATTCAAATGTAAGGTAAAAAAATCTTATCAGAGCATAGAAATGCAAGAGAAAAACAGCTTTGCTAATCCCCATTTTGGCCCAGCCGGCTGGGGCTGGAAGCTGTGTGTGTGAGTGCATAAAGTTTTATTGATTCCCACTGGAGTTATGCATCAGCAAACTAATGTGGTAAATGAGGTTAATAATTTCCTCAGTTCCAATCTCCATTTTTTAATCTCCATACATGACCTGGAATCTAAGATGTTACAAAATAATACTTAAATGTTTGTACTGGGTGCTGGGAAAGGTGAAGGCACCATCATCTTACTAAACATGCTGTTATTCTGAAATTGCCATGCCCCATTTTGTTTAAAGATGTAGATAATATTGCTGAAAATCATGGACAACATCTCTGAGCAGAATCCTGGACTCCTGTTTGACTCCAATTGTCTGTGCTTTGAAAGAGTTACCTACAAGATAAGGAATACAAGACTGAAAAGGACCTTCAATCTAGTCACCTGCAATTGGAGCGTTGTACCATGCCATCACACACAAAAAATTATCAAAGCCCATTGTAAAATTATGTATGTTGAAAGCTTATCTCCTACATACTATTCCAACCAGGATGGCTGTTCTTAACTCTTACAGCTCTGGTAAAAACATGAAAGCAAGGACTGATGTAAATTGCGAAGGAGTTGGATGAGCTATCATTTACAAGACTGTGAAATTTCACAGAATTTAGAGTGAATTCTCTCCAACTTAGATTTCCCTAATAGGGTCTCCTAACAGAAGCTTGTTTGCAGTGAAAACTATTTGAAAGCACCTGGCAAAGCCTAGAAGTGCACAGTCTCCCTGGAGGGAGGCTCTGCCTGGAGTCCCAGTGGCTTATTAAAACTGACTTTCATTTGTGGAAGTTCCCAGCTCTACAGACAGAGAAAAGATGCTTTAGTGCAGGGAGGTAGGTACCTCCTGAAAGCCAGACTCATCACAGATGGGGAAAAACAGCTGAGCAGAGGGAGAAAAAGCAATACATAAGATTCAGTTGTCCTTTGGCTTAACAATGTACAGTTGCTATACAACTGCAGTTTTCAAGAAAGAAGGACTGACAACACTGCAAAATGCACAATAATCCTGGCATTTCACCTCAAAGGTCAAATTTCTTTACCAGCCAGACTCTCTAGCACTTACAGTCTCCATGGCTCAGCTGTATGATGGAATAATTAACATTGACCCAAAGCTTGACTGTGTTCGGGTACACTCGAGGACAGAAGTAGCATTCCACATTATCTTGACAAACTGGAGAAGCAGTCAGGAAAAAAGGGAAGTGAAAGACCTTAATTTTATCCAGACAAAATAGTTATGCAAAATGGAGTGGAAAATAGCTAGATGTGTAGCAAGCCTGCGAAAAAGAGACTGAACTTTCCAGTTGTTCACAACCCAAAGAAGGCTTAGTACCAAAATCATCTAGTTTTGGCACAGCATTTCCAAAGACAGGTTGAGAGAAGACACTAAGAATGGTCAATTACCTTGAAATATTACCTGTAAAGAAAGTCTGCAAGAGACAGGTTTCTTGTCATCAAGAGTTCTGTGGCAGTGGGTAGACACAATAGCAACCTTCAGGTGTGTAAGAAGCTCTGTACTTGTGATGGATAAGCTTAAATTTAAGTTTGAAAGACTCAGAACAGACATAAAGAACAATCTGCCATGGCATAACAAGAAAGCCCTGGAACAGGTCAGCTGAAAAGATGTCTTAAGGACAGGTTAGATAAACCTCTCATAGGACTGATACAGAAAAAGTTTCACTGTTGTAGGAGAGAGGGGTAGAACAGAACATATTTTTCTCTGAAGCTGTTTAGTGTCTTGGACCTCAACTCTCTGTAATCCTCTATGTCCAGGAAGTTGTGTTGTCTGGCACTTGGAACAAGGATGGGACCACAATCTCCAAAACAAATGTCACAGTGTCTTAGGCCACTTCCCCATGTCTCATTTTCCTGTTCCAGTTTGAAGTTCAAACTTCAAAGTTTGAACCTTTGAAGAAGATTTGAATCTTATTAAACTGGTTTCAAGAAGCCCAGCTTTAAGTTTTCAAGCTCTCTGATAATGCAAATATCTTATCCTACAAGCTAATTTTGCCATTTTAATGTTTCATCTCTTCTGCACTAAGAATATACCAAATGTTCTCAAATATTTTAGATATTCAAGCATTTATGGCATTACTGGATATCAGGGAAATTAAATTAGCAGAAAAATAAAGCACGTCCTTTGGACTTGACCTTTGGGAAGGACAACCAAAATAAGGTATTTTTAAAATTGTAGTCACCAAGTTCAAATAGTGAAGCCTGGGGTTGCTACAATGCAAAATGAAGAGGAGAATGTAAGGAGTCTCCAAAAGTCAGATTAATAGAGGGATTTTCTGAAACTCAGTACGTCTCCCCTGAGTCCCAGCACCTGACTGTATAGTCAGGTGATATGGCAGCACTATTCCTGGGGAATATACAGAAAAATCTTTTGGTGTCCTGCTCCTATTAGAAAAGAAATGCAGAGTGGAATTCAACTTACCTAGCTTAAGATAAAGTTATTAGGCAAATACTCATTTCTAACTGGTCTGTGACTAATTAGTCACCCTTTGGATTCTCTTCCCAATCAATTGAGGGACAGGTATTTGGAAACAGTTTGTCTGAGTGTACTGGTATACACGTCTACTTTGGGATGAACCACATCCTGGGAATTCTCATTTCTCCCATTGACTACAAAAGGAATGTAGTGTGATGAACTTGGCAGGAGACATCTACACTGTAGATCTCTGCATTTGATCAGATAAATCCACCTACGGTGTATGTAGTCCCACTGAAAGAGAGCTTGCTTCACTACCATCTGTTCTCAAGAATATGCTGAGCAAGTTCTCCTTCCACTTCACCATTAATGGGATCGGAAAAACAGAGAACCTTTGGGTCTTTTTATTTACTCTTTTTTTTCTTTTGCTGCTGAGAGATTACTGATTTGTCATCAAGATCCTTGTGGTCAGGGGGCTGTGACCACATGTCCTTTCTTTGGACAAGGTAGTTAAGCAGTCTCTTCTGCCATAATGCAAGCTTTTATATATGACCACTGACTCTTCCGTGTGCTACCTTTCTGATGTATCAATACCTTATTGATGTTTCTTCTTTCTCATACCTAGGTAGCCTAATGCTTCAGCCACTTCATTAAGTTATGAGGGGACAAATACTGACAATCAGGTGGCAGAACTTTGCTGAGAGAACAAAAAAGTAAAGTACTTTCCCTTGTCTGGAAAAGGAGGAGACTCTGGGGAAGAGAATTTTACAGGACTGTAGAGAGATTTTACATTCTAGGCAGGAGTCACCCAGCTGGCTATGAAAAGCCGCAGAAGCTGCTAAAGTTTCAGCATTTTGACATTTCCTTGAAACAGGACAGTGCATGCCTGTGATGTTTTTTGTGGTGACCTTTGAAGTACTGTGGTGCAGACTATTACTTATGATGACTGCAATATTTAAAGAGCTGTGCCACTCAAAGTCTTTAGTCAGATGTGCAATTGATAGAGTATTCATTTACAGTTTACCATGCTAGTGGCCCTCATACAAACTTTGACAAATTTTCCTTATTTTCCATATTACAGATATGTTCATACCATCAAAACAGGGTTTTTTTTGATACTTCCATGTGTTAAGTTTATCACTCACAACTTTTTTCTTTTTATTATTTAGTTTTTATTGTCATATCATTAACTGGTAAGAATTTCTTTCCTCTGCACAAACCAAAATAAAAATGCTAAACAGCCAAATAAATGAACGACTATATTTATATTTCATTCAATGTGTACATGAAAAATAGATCATCAAAGTGCCACTGTAATCAAGGGGAGTTGTCACAGACTTCAATGGAGACAAAATATCATCCTCAGCAATATGGTACAGACAGCTGAGCAGACTTTAAAATGTACATGTGGAAAGAAAAGAAAGTGAATAATACCTGGTCTATTTGCAATGCTATATCGATATTCTCAGTTCATAGTAATGCAACTTTTTTTAATGCTTCTATAAACCATTATTATGTGTCCATTAACAGAAAGACTATTTTCTCAAGAAAAGATTTGCTACTTAAGGTATGGCATCAAAGTCTAAACTCATGTATACTTGTAAAACTCAAGTTAGTCCACTGAGATCTCTTGGGCATAATCATCCATCATTTGTTTTCTTAGAATAATAGAGTACACTGCTGTTATTGGGAATATATATCCTGATATTAAAACAGCTAGTGTATTATTAATATTCCTTTTTGTGGACAAGTTCAGCTTATTTGTGGTTCAAGATGTCTTGAGTCAGACCACAAATAAGACAAATATTTCAATTGCCCTTTTTATCTATTCTTTTACTCTACATACAGGATACTGTACTGAGAAATGACCTATATCATTATGAAATCCTCACAGTACCTCTTCTGGTAATCAAGTCTGAGGACAAAACCAAAAAACCCAAAGTACATTTTTTTTTCACAGGAAGCATACACACACATGTTCAGGTCTTTTCTGTAACAGACAGCATGTCAAGTCTGTAAGGAAGAAGAACTTCTTTTAAGAAAGCAGGAGATCTCTCAATTTAAGGCTGCACAAGTATGGCATTTGCACAGACATGGCTAAGTTCCACTGATACTCCTTCATTTTGACAGTTATGCCCTTTTTTTACCTTCTTCATCATGCTCACTGTGTTTGTTGTTTATCACTGAAGACAGTGAAGACTGAAAATTGCAGCTCAGGAATGTTTAGCAGCAATGAAAACCTTTTTCTTCTACATAAAATGTTTTCATTTCCTGAGGGAAAAAGCAAAAATAGGAATAAAGTGCATGTACCTTCCATGTACCTTCTAATTGGTCTACTTCCAATTTACAAAATATTATACTGTGGTTACAATTAACTGAGAATTATATAAGAAATGTGGGAACCAGCTTTTTGTCCTTAGGCAGCAAAAAGTCATATAGTGTAAGTATAGACATGTGATCTGAAATCATACTTCAATTTGGGCAGAAGAGAGTACTGAAAAATTTTTTGCTGCCGAATCTGCCTTGGTCTCCAGATCAGCCAGAAGGATGGAAGTTAATGTAGGCTTTGCTTTTAAAAGTATTGGAATTAAATTTTTTCTGACCCAATCCATCCTTTGATCTTACTACCTATCTGTACAAATTTTCATTTAAAAAGTGCTGTTCTGTGGATAGATATTCTGTGGAAGAGTGCTGCTTATGAAATTTTATTTGAAAAAAAGGCATAACAGCACAAGTTGCAAAATTATAAAGATCCTAGTAACCACATTGTCTCATGTAGGTAGGAGGTATTTGGTTATTAACTGAGTCAATTCACAACTCCTTTGCTATTTCCTTGCCGATACCACTGAGCTAAATTTATATGGAAACTTGATTCCAGTCCCTTTTCTTTTCCCTCTGCTTCTTTCTCCCTTGTTGAAATGATTAAAAGGACCAGAAAGGAAAAGGAGAAATGATTCAAGATTGAAGCGTCAGTGCTGATGGAAAGAGGAGAGCTGTGCAATGGAGAGTTTAAACATGATACCCAGAGACAGAATTTCACCTGTTTTCATTTGCAAAGTCACAGAAATGTTGCAGAGAACTGTAGCCATTATTTCCAGAGCTGTATTACTCGCATAACATGAATGATGTCTTGCTAATTTGAACCAGCCTGCAAAAATAAACTGAGTAATAACAACAAGGAAGGTCCGAGTAAAGGTACGAAAATTCAAGGTCTTAGTCCTCTCTTGCAGCTTGGGAGCCAGATAACTAAAACACTGGCATTTTCTTTCTCTGCCTAGGAAAGTAATTGATTATTGAAATGAGAACTGCTCGGAATAGCTTTGCCTTTTTTCATCCTACTCTTGACAGGGCAGAAGTTTGAGCCTAGTAAGTGTATTGTTCGATTCCTGCTTCATTAAACCCATGTGAGAAAAGAGGAGCAGACGTGAAATAGAAAGTGGAAGAAGACTAAGTAATTAGGAAAGCAATGACACAGACATTGGCAACAAAAGGGCAATGAGAGACAAAGCTATGAAAATGCTATGAAATGCATGAAAAAAGCACGCCAAAAATCAAGCTTTCACACCAATTTGAACTAGAATAATTCAGTATCTATTCATTAGAAAAGGTGCCTTAACATTTTATTTAGTGTGCAAACACATTTTAGGAAAAAAAAAAACAGTGGGGGTAATGAAAGCACGTATATTTGAGGGCCTCAAACTAATTTTATGAATTCTTAAAACTTGCTTGCAAAAAAAATCTGACTCTATACATTTCGCAGTAACTGCACCAAATGAAAAATGTGAAGCATATGATGAGGCATATAGTAGGGAAAGATGAAGATTCAGAACAATGTATCAATAGGAAATATTATTCAGCTTCGTTTTACTGACTTTGAACACACATATATGTATACTTTTTGTTAGGGGTTGCCAAATCCATTAGCCTGAAAGAGCTGCTACAGCTCAATGTTCCCAGGCCCAGCCCCTAGCGAGGCTGAGCACATCTTCCCAACGTGCACACAACCACATACACATTTACACATAGACACATGGCCAGCCACAAGACCGCAGGACTCACTTGTCCTCCTGGTAACCACCTCTCAGCCTCTTTGATCCCTCTGGTAACTGGACCAGGTTTACGGCTGCTTTGATAACTGGCTCCCAAGCCTCTACCCTATTTACTGGCTAGTCGGGCTTGATACTCTCTGGTGACCACACGCTGGCATACACACTTGCACACAATATACACACACTGGTCTCTCTATTTGCCGCTTTGACCCATGGTCTCACTCCAGTTGCTGCACTTAAATCTCCATACACACATGTATGTATGGAATACATAGAATGGAGATTTCCCTCACCCAGAAAAATAGAAATGGAGTTTAATGGGAAGACAGGATAGACAGCACTGATCAGACGCAGAGCGTGGCTAGACAAGTGTACTGACCACCCACCCATTTACATGCTATCAGCCCCTTTTATCCCCTTTTCCCTCTGTTTTCCCACACTTGTTCCTCCCCAAATGACATTAAAACCTCCCATTCCCTGCCTTTGTTTCCTCCCCTAAAAATCCCCAAACAAGTACTGTACAATCCTAAGATGTTCTTGCCCTGCATCCTATCATGAGTTCCATACCCCCTAGGTGATAATCCCCCTTCAATTTGAAAATGCTCTGGGGAGAGTCCCCCACCCCTTGGCTCACCTTGACAGGTTCCCCACCTGGCCCATGATGCTCGTAGCTGCCCTGTGACAGCCCTGGGGAGGCTTTCTCTTTTTCTTACTGAGAATTTACTGAGTTATTTGACCAAACACCTGAAGGCAGTGGCAAGAAACTACTCCCAACAGCCTCCATGCACTTTCTGTCAAGGTTTTTGTTATCTGGTGTGTATGCCTTAGAACTGAGTTACAGGACCTTGGAGGAAAAGAAATGTATGGAAGATAAAAGGAAACAACAGCATTTTTTAGACAAGTAAATGGAAAATTAGACACACAGCTTCCATTTTAAATGTCTTTTATTAGGGTAGGAAAAATCATTTCAATACCCAGCTCTTCATATCTTCTTGGGCTGACTTGTTATATGGAACCAGCGGCAAGTCATGGTCTCCACAAAGTGTGACTACCTGCACACCACCCTTCCACCATGGACACATATGCAAGCTATTTCCTTTGCTACTCTGCATTTTTTCCTTTGATATCTGATGTTTCACAGTTCTCCACTGAGAAATATATTGTAATGACAGTGAAAAAGGAGTAGGATAACAGTCATGGGGAGTGGTGTAATAGACAGTAGGCACAGTGTTGTTCACAGTATCGCAGTGTTCACTTGTTTTCCAAAGTGAATGAGCTTGGTGACCTTTAAATCTGTTCCTGCTGCTTCTGCAGTTTGTTTCTTACCCGCTGCCACTCCACCCAAGCCACCGGACCCCAGTGTATATTCGGCACAACACAATTCTGGAACAGGCCTTTATATATGCAGTAAGTAGAGGAGTTTTCTTTAAACTTTTGTGTTTTCCTTTCTTTGGGTTCCCGTCTTGCCTGGCTTATTTGATTGCTTTGACAGCTTTTTTTTTCTTTTTTTATACAAGATGCCACACGCAAAAGAATTGTTTCTTATTAATCATGACCATTATCCTGACTGGTATTGATATGAGTTCTCTCGGCAGAGACTGGGATCCAGGGCTTGGTGCCATACAGCCAAGCAGGCCAGGAGAAAGGGCCTTAGAGGTGAAATGAAGGCGTGAAGAATAAAAAAAAACTTGACTGAGGTTAGGGAACAAGAGAATGACAAAGCCAAAAACCCTCAGTCAGTTATGCTCATTGCAACGCGCTGTCCAGTTTTCTCAAGTAACATCTCTCACAACTCCACGCCACCTCTCTTTCCACCGCTGGTGGGAGAGCATGGAGGAGGCAGAGGGGAGGTGCCGCCTTCCACAGGCACCCCTGGCCCGGGCACCCCTGTGGGGTGGCCACCGCTGGCTGGGGGTGGCACCCTGAGTCCTGTATGCTTAACCCCATCACCTGATGGTCTACTTTGGGTAAAGCAGTGCTTATGTTCCCTGTGAGTAAAGTGAGGGTGACAACACGTGCCTATCTGCTTCCTCAATTTCTG
>VZTL01008014.1:0-11904 GCA_013400535.1 Scopus umbretta
AGGACAAAAAAAAGAAAAAAAAAGTCAAGGACTTAAAATTAAAGCATTGAAGGATTGTTATGACTGAGCTTCTCAAGCAATGAGAATCCATTTTTGGCTTATTGGCATTATAAAAGGCAGGGTTACAACATTAAGTTCTGGCTCATTTACAGGCCAGCACTCTGTGTCTCCTGCTTCAGATGGTATGGATATGTAAGAAGAGATGCTCCGTTGGCATAAGAAGGGGGAAGTGACGGGAAGGAAGCATGAGCTGCCGAGCAATATGAAGAATCAGCAACAGAGTCTAGAGCCTGGGGCTGTAGATCACTGATGTTTGCTGCTGGGAGAGGAACCTGTTTCTGTTGGCTGCATTTAGGGTCATCTGAAAATGAACCCAAAGAAGGGCACTGGCCAAGCAGATCTCTCCATAGTTGCTTCTCCGGCGTTCTCTGCAGAGATTTCACACCTGCGGTACAACTTGCCAGTGGAATTGGCCATGCCATTTAATTTTTCTGTTTCCTGGTAAGAAGAGAGGGGTAAGAGGGGAATGTTTTCTTTGTCAATCTTGTCTATGCAGATTATGAACTCTTTGAGAGCGGATCTTCTCTTAAAAAGTTTAACACAAAGGCATCTTGCACCAACAGTAATGCTAAACCACATAGGAACAATTCGGGTTCCTATTTAATGGGGAAAAAAAAAAAGAAAATGGCAAGTGCCAAGAGTTTGTAACTGGTAGCTACGTGCAGTCAAAACTCAATGATGAGTACCAGCAGCCAAAGCAACCTACGGGAAATTTCCCTCCTCTGACCACAGGACAACTGCCAACACATGAGAAACAAGGAGAGGTTTTGTGAAGGATCCTTCATTTTGACTTCCTGAACATGCAAAAAGCAGAAAATCTAGCACTACACTGAACCCTTTTAAACAGTGTTTAGCAAGATAATTGCAGCAGCTAATTGCCTAATAATAATAATAATAATAATAATAATAATAATAATACATCTTGAAGGTTGCTAATGGATGGGTTGAAATACTGTAATTCTTAACAGACAGCACTTCATACAGGCTTGAGTATCCAATAAATTAAGAGACCTCATCTATTCTCTACTGGAACCACATGATGATATGTTATATGATGACAGCTCTGGCTTAGAAATCAGATATGTCTGGAATTCTTTTATTTTTATGAGGACAGACAGACATTCTCCAGTGAAAGCTAAACGAAGTTAAAGCCCTTTTGTAAACAGTTTGCAATCCCTGTATTCATTAAAGTCAAAAGAAATTGTGCTGTTAATCAAGTCTTCATTTTAAAAGGATCAGAACCGGGCCTGTCCTATAGCCCTCTCTCTCTCTCCCCACTCTTCCAATAATCACAGATCAAGCTTGTGTAAATTAAAGCCTAAACATGGCTTTCTGTTTAATTTAGTTCTGTTCAGCTCTGGCCTTTCAGCCACAGTATCATTTGCAAAGTGTGACCAGGAGATTTGAGAGTAAAATTTTTACTGGTTTTCCTTTGGCCTGTGATGCAGGGTATAAAGCTTTTCTTCTCACAAAGTCTATTTGCATAAAATATATATATTTGCTTGTACCATCTGAAGCTGACAGCATATGAGCACACTCCACACACTGAAATAATTTTATTCCAAACGGAAAATCATTAATATCTCAGGGTGTGGGGGGTGTTTGGTTTTCAAGGCCAATGTTTCAGGCAGTGTCAAGTAGCTTCTTCACTGTGAAGCAAAATTGAAAAGCCGATTATTGTAAGTTACATATTTCTGAAATTTCTCAGTCTCAGGGTCCTCAACATCACAATGTGTTACAGCTGACATGATCTCACATGGCACACCAATTAAAAACATTTGAACAAAGTTCATTTTTCATTCTAAAGATAGAGCATAAAATTTTCTTTCTTCAAAGAAAAGAATGCAGCTACAGAAATCACGGTGGACAAAGCACTGAAGGAAAGCAGCAATCCTTGAATTACAAAGAGCAGTGCTGTGCCATCAGGACTGGGTTCTGTTTCATTCTCTGCAGCACACACACATATGCCTTCCCCTAAGATGTAGAATGAACCGTCAAAAGCATGTGAAACCAAGGAAAGTCTATGAATGAATCTGGAACTGTCACTACCGTCATTGCTGTCACTGCTCTAAAAATGAGTATTTTCATAATGAAGCCAAAGCATGGTTGTAATTTGTTAATAGCTGGGAGTAGAAGTCTGGCCCTTGCTCTGTACTTGGGCTAAAAAGTGTCCTCTGTAACCTCAGCCCTACGTTGCTGCCTGTGAGCACCATCAAGGCCAAGAAATGGCACATTACTTGTTCTGGAAGGTGGTATTCCTAACTGCTCGTTCTTGGGCCTTTTTGGCTCAGATGGTCCATTTATTTTTTGAAAATATTTCCATTTTAGTATGAGGGCGCCAGCAAAGAACGCACATTGCAGGGACGCAGCTGGTCCGCAGGTTGCAGTGACAGCCAGACCTTCGCTCTTGAAATGTCTTCAGAGTATTTTTGTCTTCTTGATTGTCCACATTTTAAATGTCTCATCTGAACTGCTCCAAGTTATAACCTCAAACATGCCTGTGTTTGACAAGAATCTAAATCTAATCTCCAAAACACTTTAAAATGCCTGGCAGTATTAAGTTGTTGGGGTTTTTTACTTTAAAAAAAAAAACGCGGCATGGGAAGAGATTTTCAAAGAGATAGTCTTTCACTGAAAGGCTAGAGCAAGCTCAGTTGGGCTCAGTTGCTGCCACTTACTGAAATTAAAGGTTAAATTTAGCCAAAAAAGGGAAGCAGTGTCTTCCATCAGTGAGCATTCAATTGCAGTGACATAACAATGCCACAAGAGCAATTTAATTCTTGGCATATTTAGAGGTGGCATTAGGGAGTCTACCAAGGTAGCAATTTTCTAGATAATCAACTTAATGTCTTCATTTTAAGTGCATTTATATGTGTAAGTTAATTAGGGGAGTTAATTTTCACAAATGGCAGAAAATCTGCATTTTCCAGTAAGCTTTGTTTCATGCCACTTCATGATTCAAGGTAGCGGAGAAAGATAACCTGGCATTCCTATCTATTACAATAACCAGCCTGCATCATGAGCAGACTTCATTTCTCAGCCTGACAGATGCACTGACGGGTTTTTGGTGCTCATACTGCCGAATCCAAGTACTCGCTGGGGGCAAAAGGACAACTTTCCCTACACCAGATTGCATAGTTGTAGAGCGTACTCATCGCAGCCCCTAAAACACTGCAGCATCCATCCACATTACTTAGCACGGCCAAAGGGTAGAGAGAAACTTTTGCTGGTAAAAAGAAGAAAATCGAAATAGAAGCTAAATAACCTTCCTCCTTTTCACGTCATTTCAAAACAGTTAAGTGCGCCACATTTTTGCAAGACCAGTGCAAATCACTAGGGAACCAGGATGAATATGGATCAAAATTACTGGCAGTAAATACGGAATTGCAAAAAGGCACGGCAAGGGGTGGCAAAATGTCTCCACTGCTTAAACAGAAGTCCCCCACCGCAACCCCATTACAGGATGCTGTGCTGTAGGGAAGAATGCTAGAAAGTAACTTGGTGGATGACTTCGCAATTGTCTTCAACCTTTATGCTAAAATTCTGTAAAAAGGATAAAAGCAGACAGTGATATCTGGCCTCAGTGAAGCAAAAGGGAATTTTAGCACATGCTTTAAAAAGCCCAGAATTTCAAACAGAGTCTGTAAAAGTTAAATTGCTCTGAATAGCCATGACATATCTCCAAATTTAGCAGGGCTATCTGAGTCCACAGCAAGTGCACATGTATTAAAATAATAACTACTTTCCACTTTTTAAAAGCGTTAATGCCTTGGGTTGAAAAAAGAAAGAATTTTTGTTGATTGCTTTTACACATGTCCCTCTGAGGAGCTCTCGGCACTGCTCTCTCCTGTCCTTCTTTCTGCTGGGCTTCCACATATTTTCCTCTATGTGTCCCCTTTGGCCCCGCTTTCATATTCATTTTTATCTTACTGCGTACAAACCAACTCAGAGCAAGGACAGAGGGCATATGACAACAGGGTCATTGGCACTTTAAATATGACTACGAGAGCAAATATGGTTTTCAAATCACAACTTAAACACAAGCCATTTTCTGCCACTGGTGTGGGGCCAAAAATCCACTTCTCTGCTCCCCAAATCCATCCACCCAAACAGGCTGAAACCCAGAGCGGGGAGGAAGGAGTTTGCTCTTCGTGCGCCAGATGAAAGATGCAAATGTGCAAACTCACACAAAGGCAGGAGGAAGCAGGGAGAAAAAAATACATTTCTCACTGGTTCGTGTGAATGGAAACTGCTGGTCTCTACACGGCAGTACAGACACGCCGGATTTTGTGTTGTGACATGCTGATCTGCCATTATGTTTTGTGGAGGCAATAGTGGAAGAAAGGAACATATGGAAACTTTGATTTCTACATTTACACTACTCCTGCTAGCACGGTTTTACATCCAACTATTCTTTTCAACATGAAATTTAATTATCTTCTAAGCATTTATAATCCAACCATCACTGCAGTACCCAGGTGCCAAACACAACAATTAAAAAGAATGATTGCTTCCCATGAAAGGGCCAATTTCCTGGTTCTTCTCATGAGGAACGCTTCTTGCCGCGAGTACAGGAGGGTGAGGATTTACAGGAAAGGAGCTTTGCTGGCATGCAAATACAGGTGACACAGGAACATCATCAGCTCAGTGAAACGTATTTTAAGTAGAAAGACGGTCTGCACCCAGACAGCAAACATTTCATTGGTAAAAGAACGTGCCTGGAACGTACCTATTGCAAACTGCAATGTTTAATGTTTTTAACTTACCTGCACGCACGCCTGAGCTGCCCCGCTACCATCTTATGACAGGAGCCAACACCTGTAATGGAAGAAAAGGCAATAACTTTAGATTTTGCCAAATCTCACAGGGGACAAATTTCATGTCCTTTGAAACTTAAAAAAAAAAAAACATTTTTGCCTTGAAATTAGTCAGCTACTGCCCGTGCACAGCAACAGCCCTATGGATTTGGGGAGGAAGAGTCTGGGCGGGAAGCAAGCGGCAGAGCAGCCAGCACCTGATTTCCAAGAAGTTATTACAACTGAAGGTGATCGGTTGGCAGTTGCCTCAGACATGCTGGAGGAGAGGAATGGGAGCTGGCACAGCAGCCAGCAGCCAGATGTACCGCAGTCGGCACAGCTTTCCAAACCCTCCTACCCCTTCGGTTTTTCTAACATCGTTTCCTATCAAGCAAAATGGAAACCATGACAAGAGGGGAAATAAAAGCAAGAGCCTGACACGTTAGCAAAAGACTGAGAGCTACTGCTTTCTTACAGTGACGTAAACCAGGAGGGATTGAAGTACAGCTAGGCTATTTTATAGACGAAATAAACATTTTTAAGCTCTCTATTAACCTATGTTAGCCTTCAATTAGATCAGTAATGCTTTGAGGGAAGAACTGTTTCTGATGTATGTTTATACTGAATAATGAAAGATTGGCCCCCAGGTACTACAGCCCTATCAATAATAAACATTATTACTAAATAATAGCAATGAAGGCTTGGAGTTAATATTTAAAATGGGCATGAGACCAAGAGCATGCCCAAGCACATTTCATGCTTATTTTAATTGCCACAAGACAAATAGAATGAGGATGGATGTTCACTCAAAAGGGTGTGATTCTGTTTTGCTGAAGCACTCAGATTTTAGTCTGCTATTGTCAAGCCTATTTGGAGTAAATTGTGGGTAGAATTGCAATGAGAGATGTAGTTGCCTAGCAAAGGTCTAAGATTTCCATTTAAAATTAATGTGAACTGCTTCTCTGAATCTGACATATGGGTTTTGAGAACCCCTGCCAAGATGTCAAGAGCTAGAATGCTCCCTCTCTAACTCCGAAAAAATGCTGGAGGCAACTTTCTCCTGGTATTTTGGCATTTGGCTCAAATACAAAACAAAGAGACACAGAAACCCTCCTGCAGTGGAGCTGCGCAACTCGGTCAGTTTATGAAGACACAAATAATGCGATTGCTCAGAGGAAACACCAGCTCTGCTCCCTCCCGGACCAGCGACTGGACCTGCCCTCAGGGTGTCCACCTCAGAGAGGTGGTTGAGGGAGGCTTCTCATTCTCTGTCCTCCAGCCACCTCATGGGTAACAGGGTAACATCCCCAGATCATCTCCAGTGCAATAATGCTATGAGGAAGACTCCTTGTCCCTTCAGATCAGTGAATCGGAGACTCAGTCGCGCTGAAAGCCCTTTGATGCTCCACAAAGGCAAGCAGTCAATGGCTTATTCAAGGAAACTAAGCCCCTGTCTGAAGGATGGTGGTCAGAGACCACCAGACAGATCAGAGTGGCACAAGCACCACCAGAGCTGTTGGCTCTTCTGAAATTTGGATCACGCTTATTACCTTACTCTGTGACCAGCGAAGAAAGGAGAAACAATTGCTATGGTGGTATGACAGATGCACGGTCTGTGGTTAAAGCATTGGCATAAAACTGGTGCTAAAAGGAGATTTGGGAAGAGCTCAATTCTTACAGGAATGGCAGCCATTAAGTATCTCATGAGGCAGATAGATGGAGGAAAATTATACTCCCATTTAATCCCTTTCCAGACCTCTCAGCTATTTCAAAGGCTTTTTATTATGACCTTTTGGAGCCCCCAGGTTTTTCTCTGAACACAGGCTTGGGTGATGCTCTCCTGAACCAGGCAAGCTGGTGTGGTTGCCGGTCAGGTCCCCCTGCAGCTGCCGCTCTCTGTATCACTGCTCCCACCATCATCCTAAATCCTTTGTCCTGCTCCGCCCTGGGCCCCTGGGCACAGCAAAGGCCTTTTCAAATCCTCCAGCTCCCCATCGCCCTGCTTTACCTCCCCCTCCATCACATCAGCTTCTGATCTAGACTTTCTTGGATACCTGAGCTTGCTCAGCACTTAGGAAAGTTCATTTCTCTTTAAATAAATTCACCTTCTACTCTACTAAAAAGAATAAACACCTCTTCTCTTTGGTTTGTTTTCTTCTTCTTCTTCTTTTTTTTTTTTTTTCCCCACGTTTCCCAAATTATACCCTTTCTAATAAGCATGAAACTCTTTGCAGTGAAACATGGTGGCAATAAGGGTGAAATCTGCCAAGGGATATACAGAATCAAAGATTAAACTGTCTCAGAAGGCAGCGTGGGGAAGGGGAACTGCAGAGGAGGGGAGAAAGGAGAAAATAAGCATCAAGATGTATGGAGGATAAACAATCAATTCTAAAATGCAAGAAAAAAAGGTAAGGATACTAAAAATGGCTCCAGAAAGATAGAAATGAATGCTCAGCTTCACTTAAAATCCCAGTAATGCTTCTCCTGTGTCATCTGGATGCAGTACACCTTCCAAAACAGCACTGTTCCTTCCCTGCCAGGGCCGCAGAGCAGAGCACAACCTTTATAAGCAACGATACAAGGGCACAGGTCCTGGAGAGGGAAACTGTGAGGAGCTTCATATTCCTGTAAGACAGGATAGCATCTAACACAGGGTTTCTTTCACTCCAGTTTAGCTCCTGCAGGAAGAGATGGTGCTGAGCCGCCAGCACTCAGTCAGCGTCAGCCACGGGCTTCGCAGACCCCCCACATTTGTTCACTTATCTTATACTCAAAGCCACGCTTTATGGCAGTAACACCGCCACTGATAGGTGCCATACAAATGGGCTTCTACTCAAGGCATGTTGTCTCTTTAAGCGTATCTTAATTACACCGTGTAGTTCTGGGACCAAATTCCCTGGCTTTCAGATAGATACGTGCAGCCGAGTGACACAAGACACTGCACCGGAGACAACGTTCCCCACAGAGAGACACAGCCTGTTCTGGCCACACCAGGAAAATATTTTCCGGTAATGGAAATAGTCTGGAAGAAGAAACAAAACATGCAAACACACAAAGATGTTGGCTTTTTTTGTTTCATCTGACTTGGAATATGTTGAATTGGTTCATTGTTTGCGGAGGAATCTGAGCAGAATTAATGATTCGCGCAGGCAGGAAGAGGCACTGTTTTGCAAATGCAGTGGCCAGACATTCTCCAAGATCTGTAATCTAATTTAGCTTGGAGAGTTAATGATTTTAATGATTTGTTGTGATCTCAAAACAACTGTTAGGAGATAAATCTACATCATTAAACCTATTATGGTGTTTTGCTTCATTTAGCAAATGGTGTTTTTTTGTTCAGAAGACGCCCACATTTTAAACAAGCAGAGAGGTCAGCTGCTGATGGTAAGGAACAATTTATTCCCAGCTCCCTTGGAGACTGAAATAAAAGGTGTCCTTGGGAAAAAAATAATTCTTCACAAATGTTACTGACTATTTTATAAACAGAAAGCTTTGCTTGCACTCTGATGCGTGTCATCGCGTGAGTGTCTGTTACAAACCAGACAAGTTTTCTGAAAACAGCCACCCAGCTGAAGGTTCAGGATCACTTGGTTTAAGATCCAGTTACTTCTCAAGGAATCACACGGGGCTGCCGAGCTCCGGGAGCGGAGCTCGCTGATGCTTGCTTTAAGTTTAAGGCAGTCGCAGAGCAATAACAAGAGAAAGATGTCAACGTCAAGAAGCTTTCCAGCAGCCGTTTAGCTCTGGATGGGGTGTTTCACTTCTGATTTTGGAACGACGGGTCCACATCCCAAAGCACAGCAGGCGATGAACCGTCCTCTTGCAGAACATCTCCGTGGAGAAAGTAAAGTGCCACTAACAAAGCCCACGTCCTCCGGCTGTCATTCCAGAACCATTCTTCTGTCCAGCACTTCTGTGCTCTAAGACCCAGTTCAGGAAGGAAAAGTTTATGTAAGACTGATACAAGGCTTAGCCCACAAAATGTGCGTTTAATTCTCCAGAGATAGACTAATCACGCTGCCATTCTCTTGCAAAGATGGTGCATAATCCTTCTGTGTGCACAACCAAACAGTAACGGGTGCCCGACACCATGGACATGAATGACTTGCATCTTCTGTTACATTCTTCACAAGATCAGGGACAAAGTTTATGATGAAGCAAAGGCAGAGAGACGCAGCTCTGAGAAGTCATCTCAGCCGCACAAAGAAGATGGAGAGAGCGTGTTCACAAAGCCAGCAGCGGGCGTCCAGCCACGGCGATGTCCCAGCGCATTAAGATGCTGATGCAGCTCCAGTAAAGGGACAGACTGCGACTACGGTTTCATTGTGTTCTCCCATCACAAGCTTCCTCCAACCTATTCTATTAAAAAGCCTTTCATGCTGACTGTGAAGAGGATGCAAGGAAGAGCAGAGGAGGATATAGGTTTTCTTACTTTTTCTGTCAGTTATTTACACAGGAGACAGTAAACAATCAATCTTTTTTCCCTCAAGTTTGAGAAGTCTATTATGATTTGACTACGTTTGCCTAAACTAAATATTTTATAAATTTAAAATATGATGTAAAGAAAAAAAAAAACAAACCAACGAATCCTGTAAACGCCAACAACTGACTGTTTTCTTGCCCAGCTCCTTTTTAATCCCTGGGCAGGGAGAAATACATCAGTTCTTCAGCTGTCATTCAGAAATCACTACCATGACTCCACGCTTTGAGCCTGCCTGGCAGGTCTGCCTGCCGCAAAGCAAACACGAGGGATGCAGAGGGAGAAAGATGTGTTTGTTGTGTTGTGGAAATTAAGCACCCACTGGGGTCTGAGCTCCGTCCTTGGAGCCTTATAATCCCCTGCACTGCATGGATAGCACAGACTTGTCACTTTAATAACACAAAGTAAATAAAAACCAAAGAAAATTCCTTTCAGTGGTGTTTATTTTGGGGAAGCTTCTTTCTTCAGCTCTGACTGTGGGGAATATATTTTATTATCCACTGTGACATCTCAAAATGCAGCAATTGAACCTAACTGGAAAAGAAAGTCATGTTCTGCCCTTCCGCATCACTTTCATCCCCAGAGATTCCTATTTCCTATCAAAGAGAAAAGGCAGGAGGGTCTGCAGCGGCACAGGCAGGCTGCTGTGCACCCCGTGTGCAGCCACACGCACGCTGGACTCCAACCACACTTTGAAAAAGCGATAAAGTATTGGAGACGATAGCCACCACCGGGATGGCAGCCTGCTGCCTGACACTGCCTCATCTAAGCCAAGCTCTACACTGGGTCTAAGTTCCTCTTTTATACGTGTTAGTCAATCGTATAACTCAAATCAATGAATTTACATTTTCAATTACCAAATATTTACTAAGGTGTTCGTAGCAGTAGTAATAATAGTGAGCCAAAGGATGTCCACCACTCCCACCCCTACATACACCTCCTGCCATTGCAAAAACCGTTAGCACGTCGTCTCTTAGAGGGTCCAGCCCCAGTTCCAGTGCTGGCATGAGTGCTGCACCCAGAGCGCAAACCGGCCTGCAACTCAGGAGAACTTTGCATTCTGTATTGTAAGAGGCAAACCTGAAAGTCTATAACAACTAAGGATTTGGGAATTTATATTCTGCATTGGAGACGGAGTAAATAAATAACCCTTCCAAAGAAACAGAAATTTTCAGTCTTAGGTGGGAAAAATAAAGGCACATTAGGTTTTTTTCTGATTCGAAGCTTAGCTGAAAGTTTGAGGTCATTTTGTTGTATTCAAACCTGCTCAGCCTTTGCTCAGCACTGACTCATTGGAGCTCGCTCTTTGTGAGCATTTTGGTACAGAAAACATCTGGTATTATACTGTAAGTCAACATATCTAAATGATACAAATACAGTTGCAAATGTGATGGCTTCATGATGATTGTGTTTGCCCGGGAGAATCATAGCTGAAGATGCAGTGCTTTATTTTGTGGGGTTACTCATATGATTTTACTTTTTCCCATCTGAAGCGAGACACTCCGTTCGTCATTTTGACCACTGTTCTTGTGCCAACTGTTGCAGCCATGCCTGGCTGTGCTGTGATATTTGGAAACTACCCTCCAGGTAGAACAAATGTTGGTTTATTTGCTGGGTGGAAATTTGTTAAATAAATCATAGATTCATAGTGGCATAGGAAATTAGCAATAAGCTGTGCCTGGAAGGTTAGACATATTGTACTTCAAAATAAGCAGGAGGCCACTTTGCAATTCAAAAGAGATATATTGGGAAATGGGAAGACACATCTGTTAATCATTTTTCCCAATACCCGAAAGGTCGTTAGCTGGAGTCCCAGTAGAGCCCTGTACTGACACCGAGTGCCTCTTTTAAATTAGCTTCAATGACTTCTCTGCCCGGATCCGGCTGCCAGAAGAAAAGCTTGGGAGCTTTTTCTCTGGAAGCTCTGATGTCCTTGGCTGTTGAGCATGCAGACTGCACGGCCGTGCCTCAGGAGCAGTGCTGTGGGTTTCCATACTGGTGGGAGTCCCCTATTATTATTATTGCATTACGCTTTCTATTTTGAAACACCGCAGGGCGTTATTAGTCTGGAAGGGTTGACATTTAGTAGGGGCTACACCCTGGGGTGCTCTTTATTTGACAATTACTTACGAGTTTCCCTTAGAAAAGAATACATATAAAGACTGTTTCTGAAAGCTGCCTTCAAAGTGACATCTGACGAATTTAAATAATGGGGTTTAGCACTGCTAACACTTCCAAACATTTTTACATTTATTATAACCTTTACAAACCTTTTGTTCCTCCTCCTGATCGTTCTATAACCTATATCTACCTGGAAATATTTCAAGCAAGCATTTGGAAAAGATGCTGAAAGCCTATATATCTTTTTTACCACGTCCTGAATCGCTGTTAGCATCAAATTTCTTTCTCAACAAGAGAAGGGAGATGTGAACTGTTTCCTGAACAGGTTATGGATCAGGCAATAGATTTGCTTTTTCTCACCCACAAGAACCAATGAAATTGGAATAACTTCAGCTTCTCAGCTTTTGTTTTATGGAGGGAAAGAGTTTAACAAACTGAAAAAAAAAA
>VZTL01008015.1:14199-84869 GCA_013400535.1 Scopus umbretta
GCTCTTGTCTCCTGCCTGGAGACTGCATTGCTTTATACTGTAGATGTGTCTTTCCTTGTATGATTACACAGTTGAAACTTTGTCAAACTGTCGACTTAGCACCTAGGCCAAGGGAGGAGTGGTAGCTGGTGCAGGTACACTTCTCATAGGTTGAAGCTCTGGGCTGGCCCTGCCAGCAGTGATTCCAGCTGGCTGTGAAACCAGTTAACACCTTCATTTCTGTGCCTGTTTTCTGCTTTTGAAAGAGATTAATTGTTTGTGGGAAGAGGTGGTAGGTTACCTTACCACTTGCTGTAAAATTTAAGATCTTTTCAGAGAGCTGTCATAGACCTTACAAGAGATATTTTATTGAGAAGAATGAAATATAAAACAGCTCTAAGGAAATAAGTAATGGTTTTGTTGTTAAATTAGTTTTATTCTCTTAATAGTCAATATTTACAACAATGATTTAAAATAGCTGAACTGATTTGGGACCCTGAGATTTGAGTCTTTTTAAATGTTCATCTGTCAGACTGCTGTATGATCCTGAGACTTATTTCCAAAGCAATATGCTGGAATACTTTATTTGCAGTGACTAGATAAGTGCTCTCTATATTTGTTCTAACAGCACACCATTAGCCTAAACTTAGACACTGCACTGCACTTGCCTCCTTTGCAAGTGCATCTTTAAGAACTGAACATTTTCTATTGTATCTGTTCTTTATTGGAATGCAGTCAGATATTGAGTCGCTTGGGTTTTAATGAGTGCTAGCAGCAGACATATATGTAACTTCGTAACTTCATGACAAATTAAACATCATCTTTAATTTGAACTATCTCAATGTTTGTGTGTAAATGAATATAGAGGAGACAAATGATGTCATTTAATGTTGATCACTTTTGTGGTTACCTAAACTACCAAAGGGCAAAAAAACTTGTTTCAGGGAAAAAAAAAACCCTGGGGCAGTAATAAGATTAAAAACAATGATTGATCAGCTCTGTGCTGCTGTGGCCTGCTGGGGTGGAAGATGCTGCTCTGTGCAATGGCTTTCTCGGCATCTGGCAATAGTAGCACCGATGACTGCTCTGTCCTGGGTATTTGGTTTGCTTCAGTGCTTTTTTTTATTGTAACTCAAAATATTCTTACACAGATTCTTCTGCCATTGCACACTGTGACAAGAATTTTGCTTTGGGGATTGTTGTGCGATGCTAATGAAGCACAGGGCAGTACAAGTAGATTGAAATACACATATACTGCCTTAAAGTGGAGGAGAGAAAGTGGATTCAATGCCATTTTAGCGTTTCTGCATAGATGGGTATATTTCTAAAGGATTCTGTCATGCAGAAAAGATGATACAGGTTGAAGCTGTTTTTAAATAACAAGTACATATTATTTTCTAATGCTGCAATAAACACGGTGGGGAGCAATACCATACTATTAGCCTCAGACCTTCCAGAGAAATTGTTTTATAGCACCCTACCTGGCAGTTTGGACAGTAGTACTAAAACAGAAGTAAAAACCTTTTCTCTTGCACCCTGTGAATTCTAGGCCTTAATCCTGAGTTGGGGTGAAACCACTTCTTCAAATACCTAAATGTAGAGGAATCTAAGGTTAAGTGCCTATTCATGCTAGTTTTACGAGACTTTAATTTTGTTGACTTGCTTAATATTCGCTGGGAATGTATAGTGTCTCTGCGTCCAACTGTTGTTTCAGGACATGGTTTAGTAGGCATGGTGGTGTTGGGTTGACGGTTGGACCAGATGATCTCAGAGGTCTTCTCCAACCTTAATGATTCTATGATTATATGTAAGCTGGAGCTGAGAAACTTTTATGTCCTAGCTCAGTTTTAACCCTGTGTGTTACGTGGATTTTAGTCCTTCAGTTTCCCTTGTGGTTTTGTTATATTACACTAAAAATTCTGGTTGTCTGACAGTTTCTCTCAGAATGAAAAAGATAAGAAAAGCTCTGAACACTTGTCTTTTTTTAGTGGTAAGTCTATATTTGTCCAGTTTGTTTCCTAAGAAACTTGAGCTGTCATTTGCATGCGATGAATTAGAAGAAGAATTGAAGTGCTGGAATTATAGAAACAAGCAGAAACACGATGATACAAAGTATGCTGTTTGGAGACTCTGAACAAACATGATGCGATGCCACAAGAAATTTGGAGTGGAAATGGACAGAATCCAGGGGAGAGTCACAGAAATGATCAGAAGTCTGGAAAAAATAATTGTCAAAGAAACATTGAGAGTTACAGTTCTATCCCCCCACTTTGCTCTTTGTAGCTTCATGAATTTTTGTAAATATGACAAAGTGATTGCACAGAGAAGGGATAAATTTCTTTCTTCCCTCTTTAGACAGAGGAGATAATGTAGGTTTAACTGTGGCGCACTATGAAAGATTCCCTGAGATGTTGCAGAGCCTTTGCCTGTCTGGAAATTTTTAAGACTGAGTTAGACAAGGATGTGTCAGGGATGCAGCAGACCTGGTGCTGTTGTGCCAGTTGCTGCCTTATGGGCACCTGCATTCAAAATGGATGGATGAAAACTGTAAGGGGATGGGAAAGGGCTGCCGGGAGTGATGGGCATGGTGGTGGAAAATGGAGAGTGTATAGCTAGCAATGGTAGGCTGGGTACCACAGTGGGGTGGCAGGGGCACTGTGTTGTCCAGGGCATGCCTCCTGCCTGTGTATTCCTCGGGAAAGAAGGCACGGGTGGGAAAAATCCCCAAAAAGCCCTTGTTGGGCTGGCTGGAGCTTCAGGCGGCTGTGGAAACTGGAAAGAGATACAAAGTTTTTAACAATATCTGGGGTTTCAATTCAAGATCACTACTTGGCCTCACTCTTTAAATAGTACTGCAATAGTAGTGTACTTTTTTCAAAGAAAAAATACATACAGCAATTCCTCAGTTTTCAAGCCATCTTTTGTTTGCTTGGGCAATCTTTTTTCTAAGTACCCTGAAATATGTGACTTTAGAATCTGTATACAAACATTGCTGTGTTTGTAAAAGTAAAATGTGAAAGTTTCTCCAATGTGCCTTTAATTAGAGTCAACTTTTAAAGCCCCAGCCTACTGTTTCTGATTTTGCACAATACTATTCACTTTATAGGATAGTTTAGTGAGTGAGTTTGTTTGTTTGTTTTTCAATGGATGTTTTGGTTTGTTTCTCACATGCTTCTCATGGGCAGTAAATTGATGCTAGTGCCTCATGCGCTGAAGTGCAGAAAAGAGGTTGGGGACTAGAAAGCCTGATTAATTAAAATATGTGAGAGTACTGCAACCTGTGAAAGACAATGATAGCAATAAAAGCTGATATTTACATCAGCAACAGTAGCACAGATGTATTTTATTGTATACTAGCTTCTATTCTTGTCCATCTGTGTATGTATTGTAAAATCATGTAAGAATTCATCAACTTGCTTTCTGTCAGCTTGATTTGTTACTTTTTGACCTGAGTTGTGTGGTTGGAATTGTAGTGCTTGAATTACAGCCTCAAAGACTGCAGGCTCAATAACAGTCATTTTCTGAAGTGCTTTAGAAAAACATTGCATTTTGTTCATACAGCTTAATTGTTTTAAACTTGTGTAATTCAAAGCTATTGTTTGCATTTTGGACTTTTACCAGAGAAAATAGTGTGGATTTTTTGTGGTGGTGGTGTTGATTGCCTTTAAACATGGAAACAGACCCAATGCTAATGTATTCTTTTTTTAAGTGTAGCTATGTGTGTGGTAAAAATGCTTTGTATAGTAGATTTTTAATTTATATTTATTATAAATTAAAGATTTGGAGAAAAATTTGCCCAATTCTTCATATTCTACCAAGAGAAAGATTACCAAAAATGAAATGAAAATGCCCAAGAAAAAACACTGGGGGGGGGGGACGATAGAAAGTTGTGTAATTATTGCAGTCCATTACCATTTTAGATTTTTAGATTGAGACTATCAAATATTGTCTTAGCAGTGCCAATGTGTTGGAATTTGGGGAGGGGAGAGAGGGGGAACAGGACAGATGGGAATGGGATGACAGACACCTAGAGCAATCATTTTGTCCAAACAATTTTGCCGCAAAGTTATTTCAGGCTGGTAAGAAGTACTTATTGATTACATGTAAACTTATAGAGGACTGAAAAAAAGCAAGATTTCTGTAATAGGTAGTTTACATGTATTGATTAATATGAAGATATTAATATGTATTGAGTAGTTATTTTGTTTACTGTCTTTGTCAAGTGAATGTGATTTGCCTGTTCAGTAATTCAGTAAACCAATGACGCAAGTTGATGGTAAATGTATGAGGTTCCTTCAGACCATTTATCATCAGGAGAGAAAAGAATAAGCATTCAGTGAATAAATAGCAACAAATTCATGGCAGCATCCAGACAGCTGCTGTTGTGCTTCTGGTCTTCTCCAGATGTGAGAGAGTATCATAAACAAGCATTCTTCTCATTCATAATTATTCATGTAAGTACAAATTAGTTACAATAACTATCTGCTGTAAAACCTACTATAATTTCTGCCAAAAATGAAACAAATGTTTTGGAAAGCAAAGCTCTGAAATGGAACCGAAGCTTGCCTAAATTTTTTTCCTCAGATTTTGGTCTTGCTTACATCTGTAAGAGCAACTCCAGTGAAAACGATGAAGTTAATATGAGGCTGACGAATATCAGGAATTAGTTATGCAGATGCAGCTGAAAACTTATTTTATTCTTGATTTTAAGCCAGCGATTAGTATGGAAACGGTTGAGCTTTGCTAGAGTTATTTTAGGCAAATGATTCTTAAGCAAAAAATTAGAACATTAATGAATTCTCCAAGGAAGCACCCAACTTCCCCAAGGTTTTGGAAACTGCAGTTGAGTATTTCTGTTAACTGGAATGACTATTGGCAACTGCCTGTATTGTTTCTTACTTCTAAGTCTTTTGAAATTTGCTTTTCATAGCATTATGTTGGTCTTTTCACAGAGCCTTTAACGCTGGTTGCCACAATGTTTCTTCTTGTGGGGGAGATATTAGGGTGTCCTAAATACCTCTTTCATAGAGAAGTGAAGAGACCACAAATCAAATCAACCTCCTTATATGTGAATGACTTCATTAAAAACCAAAACCAACCAACCAACAGACAAACACACACCACAAAAACAAACACTTCATTATACCTTGTCCTAGTGTAACTTTCCCTTCCTGATGTTGTCTATTAAATTCTCTGCTTTGTGTCAAGGGTAACTTATGGCTCCAGAAAACTTACTATGTAAGAATAACACGGACTCTTCCAGTTAGTAACAAGTAACGTGGTATTTTTCTAGACACTTGTTTTACCAAGACACAATGATTGGAGATAAAGTCAGATTTTCCTCTTTGAATTTTGTTTCTTAAGTAGATTTTGTCTATTTGCATGCATACACATAAAATACCTGTCTGTTCCAAAGACCACAAAAATCATTGGGAATATTCTCATATTGCAAATGTTCAGTGCTAACAAAAAGAACAACTTGGTAGGTCTGATGTTTTTGTGTTCAAGGTAAGAAGGGGATGATTACTTTAGATGCAAAGTATTGATGTGGAAATAGAAAAGCTAATCATGTAAAAGACTTGGCTAAAACCCATTTCTGCATTGATATAGAGAGACCAGGTTGAAATGCACTGTGCAGCACTCTTCCTGTCTGCCAGCTCACTTTAATTGCTCTCCAGGACTTGATCTCTTTGAATTACTACTACAGATGTAAGGTTAGATGGTTGTTTTGTTTTATTCTTGTGGGTTCTTCAACAACAGAGAGCCATTCCAGAATGAAGCGTCTAGGATTGATGCTTACAATATTTTAGGTTTTGTTTTTGCACTCTTTCCAGTCTTTTTCTTTTTTGGCGTTTGCCTTATCAGCATCCTTAGAAAACCTACTACAGTTTCCATGATCAACTGAGTTATTGCATTGAAGATGACTTCTGGTCGTGTTTAATTGCTGCAGAATCTTGGGCGGGTTTTCTGTTTAAACTCTCATCGTACTTTATATCTGCGCTTCCTGCATCAGATGTCTACTTTGTCAGGTCTGAGTAGGCTCATCTTAGCTTCTCTGGCAACAGGCAAATGAGCAGAGAATTGAGGCTTACGACAGAAAGCTGGAGCAAATTACACCATGGCAGCCATGCCACCTACAAGCTGGGATTCAGCTGAGGGCTGAATTGTTTCCTGACATAATTTCCCAGTAATCATGCAATACAAGGTTGGAAGGGGCCTGAAGTGCTTATCTTGCCTGAAGTCAAGAGCAATAACCCAGTGTCATCTTTAGCAGGTACTTACCTAATGTCTTAAAAACCCTCTAACCTCGAAACCTCCTAGCCCTTCTATTCCACTGCTTTGCTGTCCTTGCAGCATACTTATGCAGAACATAAGCTGTCTTTGCACCCGTTTAATGTTTTCCTTCTAGTAGTGGTCTTAGAAAACAGTTCTCTTCTCTGCAGCAATCCTTTATGTATTTGAAGCATAATATTCATCTCCTCCATTTGCTCCTCTCTGCGTTCAGCGCTCTCACTTTTTCTTTGTGATTCGTGTTTTCAGCCTGTTCATCTTATTGCTGTCTTCTGGATTCTTTTCTAGTTGGCTCCTGTCTTTTTAGCCTTTTTCCAGAAACTGAACTTTGAGCTGACTGGCTTCTCCTTTTGTTGAAGATCACTTCTACAGGTAGTTGGAACAACAGAGGGACTACAAGACAAAGATGTTTCTGACCCATTGAGTTACTTGTGTTTTGAACATTCTTAATGTGGGTGCAAGGGAATTAATTTATTACTAATCTGTAATTGCTCAAGTTTTCACCATTTTTTTTAATAATAAAATCATCTGTATATATGTGTCAAATGCAAAATAGTGCAAAACCAAGAGTAAAATTTTATATACTTGTTGCTAATAAGATAAGCCTTTTGCAAATTATTTACCTTTTATACCACAGTGGGAGACTTTGTATTAAAACTTCCACCAAGAAACTCCATGACCTGAAAGTCCAGTTATTTTGAAGTTGTAACTAAAAATGGGTTCTTTAAATGCTCAGAATGGCACTTTTGTTACAGTGCCAAAAAACTAATAGAGAAACAAAACAAAACAGTGGAAAAACTTCTCAGATATTCACTCATAGGTCTAATGAGCTCAGAACATAGTGTACAGGCAAAGCCAAATTCTGTTTTCAGTGCAGGCTGCAGCTGAAATTTATGGGTGCATTATGCAGAACTTAGCGATAGAAATGTAGGAAATTACCTCTTTCCATTAACAACATTGCATTTACTCAGTGCCGTTAAATTTGTACCTTTCCTTCTGAATAATGCTCAGAATTCTAACTGCCTCTGCTGCTTCTTGGAAAGGTTCTGTGGGAAAAAACTAACTGTGGGTTAGTTGGATTACAAAGAGAAATATGTTGGCTGATGTCATTCATGTGCACCAATACTTTCTGGAAACCAAAGAGTGAACAAATGTTCCTTGCAATGGTATACAGCAAAGAGACAGTCTTTTGGCAGTGACACAATGAGATATTAAAAGGAATTATTGTACCTGAGGTCTGGGAATTTATGGCATGCCTTTGTACAGGCAATCTAAATGTTAATTGGTAACTATAACAGTTTCCATTTTTAATATCTTCAAGCTTAGCATTAGCTATTTTTTTCTTTACTTGCTTTGCAGTTTTAGTTACTTTGGTTTATGAAGAAATATCTTGAATGTGAAGTTCCACAGTATCTTAGGCTCTTAAAGCACAAAACCAATAAACTTGTCAAACTATCCACTAAACCCGGTACAAATACACAGCATAACATTATCCGTCATTTGTAATACCTGAAAATAGCCATTTGTCCAAAGCTCCCAGGTGTACTTGCTAATTTTAAGACCCAAACTAAATGCCACAAGTCTGGAGCATTTTGGATTTCTTTCCTTCACACCTTCATCTCTTAATTGCTCTTAGTTTCTTTCAAGTCGCTTCTGCAGGACATAGTCACAGCCCCGCAGGTATGATACGGCCTCTGAGCCTCTCATGTTCGAGAGGCGGTGACTGTCCCCAGACCAGCAGTTAGAGCCAGCCTGCGTGACATGACAGTCGAGTTACAGAGACAGCCCGAGAGGCCTCGGGGTAATGCGGCACTGTGTTTCAGGGGAAGGCAGGAGAATTCATTAATGGTCAGACTGTGTTTCTCAGGGAGTAGGATGCTGCAGTATTTGAGATATGAAATGAGAGCATCACAAGCATTTTGCAAGCAAAGGAAGGAGGGACTTTCTCAGATGTGTTGTTACAGAAGAGAAGTTAGACATAGTGGAGATGTGAGGGGTCTGCAAAGTTGCTTGTGTCAGAGGCTGGAATGTCAGGCAGATGGTGATGATCTCGGGAAGCCAGAGAATAACTTGGTAAATGAGAAAGATAGTAGAGATGCAGTAACCATGTTTAGGCTTAGTAACAGCTTATATTGAGTGAAGAGGAAGATATACTACTTAAATTTGGGATCAGAAGGGTTTGAGATCAGGAGGGACTGTAGGAGGAGGTGTAGAGGCCAATGCTGGAAAGTTCCTTTAGGAAGAGTTCAACTCCCTTATCCCTATTCTCTTAGTGATAGGGGAATCTTTCATTAACTGCAGAACTATTACCAACCCTTGAGTATCATTCCAGAGTTGATAATCAGCAGCGCAGCAGTGACCAGTGAATTGACAGACCTGCTCTGCCTTTGCTGGTTTTCTTTTTGGTTTCGGGATGTTGTTTTGTTGGGAGCCTATTGATTTCTTATCATGACAGTATTCAACCTCTCACTGTTAGAGAAAACTGAAACTAATTGTGTCACTCCACACGCTTCTCCAACTCCATTCTGGTGAGTGCTCGCTCGCTCTCTCAGGGATGTGCTCTCACACAAGTGGTGCTGTGCACTGGCAGCAGTTACTCTTCCCAGGACCGGGTCCAGGTGCGTGCTATGCTGTGGCATGGGTATCTCCATGCCTGGAAGTAATCGGATTTCACTGGCTGAGTTGTCAGCAGCTGGAGAGGATTCTAAAAAACTCTGGATCTCCAGACTCAAGCTGCTGCTGCTGGTGTTAAAACATAAGGAATTAGCTGATTGCCTATCTAGCTCCTAGACAGGAGTAAAGTGCCATACTACTTTTCCTGGGGGTTTTCCTGTGTGGAACTTCTCTATCTTTTCTGGCTTCTGTAAGAAGAGGGAGCTAATTCTGCCTATGTGCATATCACCTTAGATTTTTCCTTTCCCCTGTCTCAGTGTCCTCTGTTAGCCTGTGAGCTGTGCAGACTCCCTGGCCTTCATAAGCTGTGGCAAAATGGTTTATGAAGGGCTAGAAATGGCAACGGGTAACCTGAAAAAAAGTGGAATATTAAAATTAACTGAATTTATGTATTTCTTATTAAAATAGCATGTCTGATAATAAAAACAGTATGTCTTAGCATTGATTTATGTTTGCAGTGTGCTAGGAGTGTAATGTTGATTGATGTGGATATTTTTGACCAAGGAGAAGCAGCAGCAGGAAAATGTTAGGATGTGTTTATGTTTTGCAGCCTGTTCTCCTTTTCATTGGAAGTTATCTGTCCTGGCATTTCTTTTCATTTTTAGAAAAGTGAAAAAGGCAGACTTGGGGACAATTTATTAACTCGGTTTTGTCCTTTTTTGAAAATGTAAGCCACTGAGCTAAAGAAAACTGCCTCCTGGGGGAAGCCTCTCTCTAACAACACAACAGGGCTGGTTTTGGTCTTCCAGCTCCCATCACATTATTGCCTGGGTGCTGTCCCTGCTGTGAGGGGGAATGTGATAAGAGTTCAGGATCAGAGAGCCAATGGGAGAAATGGGCAGTGCCTTCTGCAGGAAAACTAGAGTTTCAGGTTTCTATTTGTACATACTGGAAAATGCCCTCTTGCATGGGAGTTGCCCAGGGTTTTTGGTGTGCTGTGCAGTGGATGCCATCTCTGAAGGAGAAGCCTGCTTTACAGATATAACAAAACTCAATCTTGAGCAACAAAAACATAGGAGCATCAGTGTGCCAACGTTCATTACTCCTGTTTTTAAACAATGCACTGATAAGTTATAGGCATGTGTCCCCTAGTAATACTGAAATTAAAAGCTTCCTTTTTTCTCTATTGAGTTTCAGCCCTGTGAAGCTCTGTGTGAGCAAGGTACTTGGCTGCACACAGTCTGAGGATAACTGTGTTTCCTTGAGTGGCTATTTCAGTAACCACTTCTGTATCTGGGATGTCTAAACAGACAGAGAAGGTGGATGGTTGACCAGAATTAATTCCTTGAGGACTCAGAATCTGTCATATTTAAGTTCATGTCACTGAAACAAAAAAAGACATGAACCAGAGCCTGAAGTAGTAGTATTTGTGTCAAATTTCCTCCTGAATCTGGACTTGGAACAAAAGCTGTTACAGCTGCCTCCCTACTTCCAAGGAGGGTCACAAAATCTTATTTGGTTTATCAGTTACTAGGATCCTTGAAACTTGTCATGAGCAAAACTTTTTTTTCAGAAGTATCATCTCTTTCCAGTTTATATCTTGTGAAAACCAGACTGAGAGATTCCAGAAATAACTTAGTGGAAGACTTTCCCTGATTTGAAGTAAAGACCTTGTAAACACAGTCAGTACAGAGGTGAAGGCTTTGTCCATGGATGGTTCAGTTTTATTTGGTGAATTTAGGAGACAGGTGAAGATAAGCGGGAGGTGGGGAAGGGGGAGAAGGTCTCTGACTTTTGAAGTTTTATCCTAGATCTGGGAAATCAATGCAGTCATAGTTCCTGACAAGTCAGCATTTTCTAAATCAAAAACATTTAGGAAAATTCAATATCAGATCAGTGTGAAGTTGTAGTTGGCATGTTCAAGGTAAAATTATTGCTGTTACAGCATAAACTCTGTATCCTCTTACTTTTCTTTTTGCTTTAGTACTAGTCAAATTTGCACAAAAATGGGATCTTTTATTTTTTTATATTTCAGTTAATCCTCAGCATAATGTTTATACTGCTTGTGTCTGTTAAGTGGTTGCTGTGGAAATTAGTATATTGTGTAAAGCTGTGACTTCAGAAGGAGTATATGGACTCCAAAACCATCTAAACGGGAGCATCTCTTTTACATAAATGTTTGTATTAATCAAAATTGCAGAAATGAAAGAGGAGAATCAACACTTCAAGTTGTTTGGTTTGTTTTTTGGGGTTGGGTGTTTTTTTTCCCTCCTTGCTCAAAACAGAATTGTTTCCACTGGGGTTTCTTCTGTTCTTAACCTGTGAACATGAATGAATATAACATATATTCTCATTATATGCAGAGACATAAGCTTTAGTTTTCTGTCTACCTGTTTAAATCAAATTTTTTTCTTTTCTCTTGTTATGTAAACAGGAATGGGAAAAGCATTTAGCATGCAATAGGCACTGTATGAGCATCTTGACTTCAGTCCCAGAGTACTCTTTATGTCTATAACTTACAAAACTAGGAGTAGTATTACATACTGGATTGTGTCAGAGTCAAGTAATAATGCTTTAAATTTAATTAAGTTACTGATGTTTTGATATCAAGTTGTTTCTGTATGACTGGTAACTTTGTTCAGTCCCCTATCTCTTCCTTTTGCATGATATTTTGCATGCATAAAAGTAAAGGGTTCTAATTATATAGCAGTTATACTACAAATACCAGTCTCCATGCAGTTTCTTCTCCCTACTTTATTCAGAAGCTACTCATTGAAAAGTATCAGCTCCCTAAGAAAGGCAAATCCTTCCAAGCACAGGATACCCTTGTGAACTCTTAAATCTTAACTTAAGGCCAGTAACACTTCTGTTTCTGTTGAAAAGTCTTTTAAAAGAAAAGGAAACTGCCTTTAAAAGAAAATTACATTTTCACTAAACCAACTTTCTGCAAACATTATTTTAATGGAAACATCTTTCAAAATAATTTTGAAATCAGTATTATAATAGAAAATTTGACATTTTATTAATTTTTTTGCTTAAAATTACTTTTTAAAACATTATTTTGAAAAATGTAATAATAATTTCACAATAAACAAGAAAATGAGTCATCTTTTATTAAACACTCACGGACTCTTTGAGAAAGTGCTAACCAATACCTGCTCTTATCTTGTTCAGATTCACATTGAAAACAAATGTTGAACTTTATAAAGAAACAAAAAATCTGAGATTCAAAAACTTCTCTAAACTTTTTGTGTTTGGTTACTGCTTGATGTGAGTTACAGCTGCTTACTATAAAAAAGGAAATACTGGGATCTAAATGTTCTGCATAAAGCAATAGTAGAAAGATAAATTGTTTACAGATCTTTTCAGCTGCATGCCTGACAAATGGAAAAGAATTGGTCTTGAGAGAGAGAAAAATATATATATATATTTCAGAGAATTATGGCAAGACTAAAAAAGATCAGAACAGCAACCACTGTGCCTTTCACTTTTTAGACATGCTTTGTTAATTCTGTTTTTTTAAAGGTAAATTTATTTGGTCTTCAGGTGCATGGAAAACGATACCTGCAGCAGCTTCTATGTATTCTCTGCACTTCTCGGGGAGTGTGCATCCCTCTGCGCAGACCTGAGACTATTTGAAGAAACTGCACAAAAGCATATGTTTCAAAAACTGAAGCTTTTTGAGGGTTCAAAGGACTGCAAGTAGTGCCATGCCAACCTGAAAAAGACCCTTGAAAACAGTAACAGCCATTTTAATTGGGTACTTGTTTTGGGTGTTTAATTTGGTTATTATGCATGGCTTTTGCAGCAGTCTGCCAGCCAAACAGCACTTCATTTGCCCATAATTCTGCAGTTCTCACATTTGCCTTATTTGACCCTCAGCTCCCGATTGCATTAAAGTTTCTCCTAAGCCTCACATAATGCACTTTGCTACTATTCTGTGTCATTTTAAGATCAATAAACATTTTTCTAAAGGTTTGATATTTTTGTTTGTTTTTCTCTCTTTTTATTGCGAAGTATATATATTTTTTCCATATAACTATTATTTTCAATTTTTCCACATGTTGAATTTAAATTTAATGTGAAGCCAAGTTTTGCACAGCCATTTTGTTTCTGTCATATTCACAGAAATAAAGGAGCACTATTGCACTGATTAGACATGGTTTACATGTAACCATACTTCAGGAAGGGTAGTTACATATTAAAAACATACATTTATATGACCTGCATATGGAAATATGGATGCCTTCTACTTACTTTCAGCTTACCCACAGAATAGACCACGGTCTTTAAAAATCCAGTCCTGTTTTCTTCCAGTGTTAGAAGTTTCTAATCTGTAACTTAAATATGAGCATCATTTTATATCTATCTGTTCGTGGGTTCCCAAAGTTTAATGGCAAGTTGTTTAAAATGAATCCTTGGAGAAATTTAGAATTGTTAAGGAAAGTTTATGCAGACTAATCATGAGTTGTATGGAATCCCTAAATATTAAACAGTCTGTGGCTGCACTTCTACATCTATACGACCTGTGAAGGATTTTCCTGTGGCCATCTTGGTCCCTCCTTTGGGTAGATTTGTGGTGTTAGGGAAAATTTATGATGTTCTTGTGACGGTGTTCTCAGATGCAAGTAGCACCTTTTCTCTATTGAAAGATCAGCTACTCTCCTCCCTTGGACTTGAGGACTGGATAAGGGTTTTGTAGCTTGTCTCCAACGCTAATGAAGCTTGTTTTTTCCCATGACAACTGAAGAAACCACATGAAGTGATACCACCCTGAGGGCAGGGGTTTTGTCTGGTTTTTTTTTTTTTGTTACTTAGATTTGCTACTTAGGACATGGACCTTTTAGCGGTTAGAGGAACTTGATCAGGACCTCTTAGCTCCTGCTTATTTATTAAACACCTGCCCAGAACACTGTATAGGGACAGGCCTGTAGCTGTTTTTTAAAAAAAAAAGGGGGTGGTGGTGGGGTGAAGTATCCAGAAAGTTCTCTAGAGAAAGGTATGGAAAAGAAATACTTTTCTTTTTTTTTCTTTTTTCTTTTTTTTTGGGGGGGAGGGGATGTAAGAGAAGCCAATTCTGCTATACGTTGTTAAACTGCACAAAACCAAACTTTCTTGAAAGTATATTTGACCCGAATCAGAAGTTGCAGTGTTTGTGTAGGCCTGTAAATTGCAGAAGTAATCTTTGAACTGCCTTCAGAGGTTCTAAGTGGTGTGGGTCAGAGAGGAAGACGCGGCATCTGCAGGAATATTTTTGTCTACTATGGAGAGGGAAAAACAGTGTCTGAAAGTACCTAGAAAACATTTCAGACACAGATGTATTGTCAATCTGGAACAGAACCTGTCATTTTGGTTGGGAGCTTGCTTTATTTAAAGGGGGAGAGGAATGATGAATTATATTTTGAGCTTTAGCCTTGTGCAATTTCAAATGGCAAAGTTATCAGCCCCTTGAAAAGTGCTGTTTATAATAGTAATACCTACAGACAAGCTATAGTGGCACTGCTGAGCTATGCAGTAATAACATTACAACATGTAGGGCTGTCAGACTTATGCCACTAAACTGTATCTAGCTGGTAAAAGCAGTGATGGATGAATGTCCTGGTTGGCAATAACGGGTCTCCTCAGTCCAAAAGACTGTGAGCCCCTAAACAACTGCAGGCAGACTAATGGGGACTTTCAGTGAGCTGCACCACAGGACCTTGTTCTTCAGGGATCTAACAGCTTGTCAAAACTAAAAACAACTACAGAAATACAATACCAAAAAAACCAAAATAACTGCGATACCTTGCACCCTATTGCATCTAGCGAAAAGCTGCGGGATTCAGGGAAGCAGTAGAGTTTTTTTCCAGCCTTGGGTTTCCCGACCCTGTAGAAAGAACTTTTAGGAGGCTGCAGGGCACCTATGTTCTGCTGACCTAAGCATCGAGACAGCCACATCTTTCCTTCAGAAGTGACTGAATGCTGAGGTTTGCTGCACAGGGTAGAGATGTCTTAAATATCTTGTGGGAAAACAAAACCCAGAGTTTAAATCTCATGCCTATCTCACTTGTCAGTTAACATGAGGATGTAACTTCAGTGCAAAGTGTGTGGGGACTTCTGTGTACCAGATGCAGGGAAGCTGCCGCACATTTAGTTGATGGAGGCTGTGCAGTGTTTTAGCAGCATATAATGAATTGTTAACCATGTGAGCAGCAGCGTCAGCTAGGGGTGATCGTTCCAGGGAAGAGTGGTATGTTTCAAAAATCGCATCATAGAAAATGGTAAATATTTCCTAATGACTCCACTTCTGTGCAGAATTTACAAGAACATCTTTAACAGAAAGAGCATTGAACAATATGAATATTTCTCTTTTTTTTTCTGCATATTATTTGGAAAAGGTCATTAACACCTTTTTTTATTTCTTTAATTTTATTAGAGACAGGATTAGCCACTGTTGAGGAAGGCTAAAAAAAATGTATGTGTCCGGGAAAAATATTTCATATACAAATACAATATTGCCTTCCTCTCCATCACTAATATACCTATACGCATATTCATTCAAAGGAGAATCATTAAGACAAAAAGGTGAACCAAGTTTTATAGTCATACTGGGGCCTTTTAAAGAAGACCTTGTATGCCTGTTCTTACATAAGCTGCGTACCTGACCTCTCTTGAGTTTCTAAATCCAGTAAGAAGTACAAGTAGAAAGAGCAATATGCTTTTTTGTCATACTGCCCGGACAAACTAATGGCCTCTGTGACCATCTTCATAATGTGGAAGAAGTCGTCTTTACAAAGATAGTTTATTTCATCTTTGCATTACATATATGAGAAATATATACATGGTATATAGTTACTTGTTACTCCATGTTTTAAATGTATATTCAGATACCAATTTTCAAAACAGTATTCTTTGGGAATACAACAGGTTTCAGCCTGTTTCCTTTTCAAAATTCTGTGTGTTCCTCATCATAGTCTCTTTAGGACCTATTCTTGCCCTAGGAGAGCTAATGAACCAAAACAGATATAGTAACTGACCCTACTGATGCTGTTCAGCCAAAAAGAGACTGGTGTTTTACATTTTTCCAGGCATAGAGGTTGCATCTAGTGTCAGCCTTTGCATTTAGTTTGTTACTCTTTATCAATAATTCCTTGTTGGCATGATGAAATAGCTGTGCTTTAGAAGTTTGGCACTATATGTGGCTTATGTTTATGCTGTTATTAAACCTATCTCTGTTTTATCTGTATCTGGCAGTTCCTGTTTCTGCTACATATTAGGAAAACATTGTTGATATTAATTTTTAATGTTCTCTGTACTGTGTGATGGATAATGTTATGAACTGTTTCTGAAACCAAACTGGTTTGTCACTTAAAGAACTATTTACAGGGATGCTTCAATGAGTACCCTGCTGCTTGCATATGGGCTCATGACATGGCATTGCTTCCAATACTGCCTCTCACCTGCAATCCATGCTGTACCTTTGGAGTTGCATAGAGTGTTGCGATGCACCGTGCTGTTACTTGCACAGCACGGCATCACTGGTGTGCTCTAGTCAGAGTGATTTAGAGAAGAGGAGAAGCAATTAACAGTTTAAAAGCTCAGATGTGTGGAGTTAAGGAAAAGTAGGTAACATACACTAAACACAGGTCATGGCGGAGCTGGATTCAGAAAAGAGTTTGTGTGTAAGGGAAAACAAGGTCTGTGTTTGTACTGAAGTTTTTTTTTCTGGAAAATTGCTGGCCTTTTTGGAGAGCCTTTGGGTAATTTCTGTTTTGCAGTTTTCTTCAGTGAATAAATGTATCACAAAGATGTTTAGTGTGCATGCCTTCCTATAGGTTGAACAAATTCATTAGTCTGTCTGCTCAGACATGCTTTCTAATTTCTAATTTGTATTTTCAAAGGCTGTAATCTTTAAAATCGGTGAATGTACTGTTTTTTCTGCATTCATTAGAACACTGTAAGGTCCAAATCTGGTGTCACCTTTTTTGCATTCATATGTTGTTTTTTCTATTTAATTTTGAAACAATGAAGTGACTGAGAGGCTACATTAAGCCTATCTCTTTTCCAGTTGCCGGAAAAATAAGAGAATTAGTTGTTTAATATTTCTCCTAGTGTACGGAGCCCTTTTAATTCTATTAGCAATGCATAACTGTGGAAGTAAAATGGCACAGCCAGTGAATCCTTGTTGTAGATAAAAATAGATTGAGAAAATACTTTTTTGATGTGTTCAGACAGAAGAACCTGCTCTAAGAAAACTTCCCTCCAAATCTTAGAACCTGAGCTTTGCCAGAAGTGTCAAGACTCTGACTGGCAGTTGTGTATAGGACAGAGCATCCATGAACCTGGCTTCTTCCTTTTAATAAACAAATCTGCATCAATAAGGACCTCCAAATGAGTGCTCAGAGATCCATGACTCTGCTAATGCTTTGTGAGAATGAAGTAGACTCTTCTAAGTAAAATACAGGTGTTCATCCAGAGTGTTGTCAAACTCTGTTATTGAGGGATAATGGGCTTCCCAATGTAAATGACAGTGGCACAGAGAACACACTTTCCATTTTAAATACAGACAGCATGTAAAGCCCTGTGCCTGCAAATCAATTAAGCTGGCTATTGTGGTTGAGATTTTACAGGGCCAAAGTCCACCAGTGCAATAACTGTCATGTCTTTGTTAATAAATATCGACTGCTTTGTATGTAACCCTGAAAAATGGTTCAATTCACAAATGGAAATTTGCATTTGCATCAGATGTAACCAGAGTGAACCATGATTAAGCCACTGAAAAGGTAAACATGATTTTGTAGCCTGTGTTCCTCATATTAGTGAGGATCTCTTACCTGAGGAGGAGATGCAAGATCAGGCCTGAAGTAGGGAAAAAGAAGGAATATGTACAGTGCATAAACATCTCATAATAAACCACACAGATGACAGCAGTAAAACAGGATCAATTATTCATGCTGCAGGCACAGGGAACAATGCAAGCATATTTCCAACACATACAGACGAAAGGATGCCTAATAACAAGCCAAAAATACCTATAAATGTTTGCCAGCAGTCCTTAATCAACACCATGGATGTGATCGACCATTCAGTAGGGAGTTAATTTCTCCATGTATGACTATCTCTCTTCGCTTTCTGGGCAAACATCTTACGAGCAGCATGATAAAGATTGCTTGAAGGCCACCAGCACCTCAGAGTGGGGGATTACAATAGGATACAATTCCACCTCTCTTTCTCATCTGTAAAAGATGAAGAATGTGAAATTTTTGAGACACCTGTACACTTTTCATGTGCTTCTGTTTGAAGTATGCTCGTGCCTCCATCTCTGCAGGTGTCAAACTCTCTCTTCCTTTTGAGTTGGCCCTAAAATAATTTCAAAAATTACATCCTTCTAAGCCTTCTTCCTTGTATTTCCTCAGCTCCTTTCTTAAGAACTTGAAAAGGCAGAAAGATGGCTAAGAGATGTTGAAAACTTTTCCTTTTGATGGTTTCCAGTGTATAGTATGCCTAATTTTGACTCAGTGAAAATTAATACAGTGTGTAACTTCATTGGTAGCTGTAAAAGAAATCACAGGAGTTAAAAACAAACATTAACCATTAAGAAACTATAATGTCTGGTAGACCCATGGTTCAGTACATCTAAGCAATATTGCTGCTGCTATCCTGTGCATTGAAAAATGCTTTAATGATTATCTGAAATGTAACTCAGAGTTGGTTCCTCCCCCACCCCTTTTTGCCTTTGGAGGTAAGCAAGACATCAAATACAAGAAAAAAAGATCAACGTAATGGCTTCAGAGAGGGCCAAAACTACTGTGATTGTTAACTACTTGCTGAAAAAAAAAAAATCATGCTGATAAGTAAACTTTTGAAGTTCCTTTCTTCCTGTCTTCCTCTGAGCTGTATTTGTTCCTCTCTCATTTTAGGTTGGCCTGAAGTTGGATGCGATTAAGAATGTTTTAAAGTTAATCACATAGAATGCCTATGGTTCATAAACATACACTTAGCGATTCGAACAACAAAACTGCTAGGTTCATTTTCCATATGTCTGCTGCTGCATTTTGAGGTGCTACTCTCCCTGTTGAATTTCTCCCCTTTACTGTGTTCTGGTGACCTCAGCAGGCTATTATAATGCTGCTAAAATTAGCTTATCTGTGATCAGCTGAAGGGGATGATAGAGAAGCCATTCAAATGTAGATTTTACAAGGTAGAATTTGTTTTCAGAAGCTGAATTTTATTCTTTATATAACTTGTTTCATTCATACACTGCAGAATACGTGCTGATAAAATAAAGTTAAAAGTTGCTTTATTCAGGTAGATAAGACAGTATCTAAAGGTATAAAAATTGACAGAATAGTACAAATACTTAAGATGTTGCAGTATAATTAGGAAGCAAAAGCTATACAAAAATGAAGGTAAAAAGTAGAGTTAATAGAAAAAAAAATTGATAATTATTATGCAGCCTTGGAGGTATTTTAATGCTCTTTGTCCTGGGATAAAAATAACTAGTTGATACGCTAGAAGTTAAATCTATGGAAAAGTTTCACTTAGTTCTATATAAAATAAATATGGGTTGTGTGTGTTTCTGAGGGCCTGGCTAGCTTGGTGATGCTCTGTGTCTGATGGTGGGAAGCATGAAAGTCTTAATTTATAGTCTGCTTTTTAAACTTGAACAGTTCTCTGTGCACTATAGATCTTTTTATGGCACAAAATACCTTGGAGGAGTATCTGTGGCTCCACAGTTCACTTCTGGGTGTTTAATGACAGCAAACAATAAAATTTATTTAGTGATGGTGAAACAGAGGAACAGAAAATCCTGAGAGGGCCAAGTTCTGATATATTTGCTCAGCTGAAGTTGCCGGAAATAAGTAGGAATGAAATAGGAGTGAAAATACTCTGGCTAAACAAATGTACAAATTGTTTCAATGTCTAACTTTCTTTGGCCTGTTAAGCAAGCTTCAAATCCCTCAGATCTTAGATTTGAGATGAAAACGGATTAGCGAGGTGCAATTGTTATGAATAGTTATGGAAAAAACAGCACCATCTTCCAGTCATTTCTCAGAAACAACATTCGTATTTGGTCCTTGTGCTGTTGGAAAATTGTCATGAGAGATATGCACGTGGCACAGTGCAGCACCACGTTGGTTAGTCCCAGCACACCGACAAGCAGAGATCCCCACTCACGTTGCAGAAAGCAGCATTCCTGCTGGAGTCCGTGCGCAGCCCCAGGCTAGTGCAGCTAACGTGGCGGTCTCCACATGCAGTTCCACTTTCTGACGTTTACACGGACCCAGTTTAGTTATAAAAATATGCATGAAATGCTTTTTCCTAAAGAATGTTTGATCATTGCTTATTTCATAGTTGATATTTACAGCTTATAGACTTTCCGTGTGTCTATAATAACTCACCAGAGTTCAGTAGTATTTAATGTGATGATCAGGAAGTGAATTTCTGTGTGAAAGTTCTCAGATGAAGACTGCAGAGTAATTGAATTGTGTTTATCCAGAAAACAAGAACTATGAAAAGTAGTAAGGTTTGGGATCTCTGAACTGGGACAAACAGGGCGTTTGAAAACATTTTATGGAAAGTGAGGAAGAATGCAAAATAGTAACTCTGAGGTAGTGGTAATGTATGTTGAATGATTTACTTACTGTGGGACTAGAGACTGATGGGATGACATGGATTTAGTGGCCAGGACAGTTACCCAGAATGTGGAACATCTGAACTAATATCCTTGCTTCATATTTCTTGACTAGCAATTCCCATCCTGAACTTGTAATTGATTTCTGACAATATCTTTTTTCCCTAGGATAAGAAGTTGCTGTAATAAAGTTCTGGTTTTACCAATTAGCATTTTGGGATTCAGGAAAAGTATGTAATTGCATCAGCTCTGATATGAACACAGGGAAATTTTTAGGAAAAAAAAAAAAAAAAAAAAAAAAAAAAAAAACAAAGAAACAAAAGTCTTTCAGCAAGTCCAAGTAGGAAAAAGGAGATCTGAGTAAGTCTCAAATTTCCAAAGAAGTTGACATGTGAAGCCTTCAAGTATTTTACTGTCAGCTTTTTATCCTGCCCTATGTTACCTGGTTAATTTGAGGCCTTTATTCTCTGTGGATTCTGGTTGAGAATTTTCATAAAATTTGACTAAAATCTTTCATGCAGGTAAATACAAATGCATAGTTTTAGTCTAAAAATTATGTGAAAAATCAAGTGTACACATTAAGAAAACAAAATAGCATGAGCATACAGAAAGTCAGACCTCCTAAAATCTCTTATCCTATGCAATAAAATACTCTTACATAGTGCTGCTGGGAGGAATGAAGAAAAGAGAGCCTTTTTTTGTGGCCTGTTCAAGGATAAAATTGCTAATGAGTGTCAACCCTCAATAATTAATGAAATACACATTTTCCCTACTGTCTGCCCTGTCTCCTCCCTAGTAAAAATGATTCTTATGCCAAAAATGTGTTCTGCTGTATTTGTGTTGAGCAAAAGAATTTCATTTGTCATTGGTGATGCGGTGATCTTCAGGAATGTTTTGGAAGATACATCTCAATCCTTCTTTCTTGCAGCAGTGGGTCTAAATTTGGACTTGGTTGCAGGGTTGCGTGTGAGGGCCCCAGCACTGCTACCCAGGCAGGATTTGGTGGCCGTGTCACCTTCTCCCCCCCCAACCCCCCAATCTGTCAAAGTGTGGCTGCGAGAGAGCCAAAAGCAAGCACACTCATAATCTTTGACTTTTCATTTCTGTGTTGGAGAGAAAGGCAGAATATCTAAATGGGGATGAAAAAAAAATCTGCTGCAGAAAAAGTAAACTCTAATTCCCTGTCGAATGATGGGAGGAGAAGGCTGTTGCCTCACCTGTTGGATGAAGGTGTGGCCCTGCTGATGAAGCAGACCATTGCCAGGGGAGCCAGGCCACCTACCTGGGAGGCTGGAGAGGAATCGGGTCAGGACAGAGATTCCTGATGCTGCTTCCCATAGTTTGTCTATAGAGAATTGTTTTATTCAAATCACTGTTATAGGCAGAGATGAATGGAAAATTTAAAGGAATAAATTTGACAGATCTGTTGTTGCTGATTTCACACAGTTGAACTTAAACACTGTTGGGTCTCCATTGCTTCTGTTTCTCATGAGGTAAATATGGACAGTCAGCTGAAACCATGCTGAGGGTTAATTTTTTACAACGTAAAGAAATTTCCTGAGCTGACCCTCATCTGTGCTTTTGGAAATAAAGGAATCATTTGGCCAATGCTTTCCCCATTTGCAATTAAACATGCTGGCAGTTCTCCAGCGAGCACTCTATCAGCAGGAATATTTAGCAGCACAGAGGATATCATTTCAATAGACTGACCCAGGCTGTTGCCAGATGGAGTAGAGGACTGTTTAGTGAAAGTAAATCTACAAATGTTTTTGTGAGCGAAGGAAACCATTTCTGATATTGGGTGGGAGTATGATACAGGGATAAGGAAAGAAACGCAGGTTTCTTCATTCTTTTCAGTCTTTTTCTACCCTTTTGTTTTCCTTTGTCTTTTTCGTTTTCATCTTAGCTTGAAAAAGAATCTAAAAAGCTTCTTTTAAAATGTATTCTCTTTCATTTTGTGCCAACCTATGAAGTGGCATACAGCAGAACTGCTTGTTCATACCAGCAGTTGGGAGGCCCGCTCTGAGCCCAGAAAATGGGCGAAGAGTTGGGGAAAACTGCAGGTCTCCACAGCTGTTGTTGGCAATTCTGGCAATTCTGCCTGGCACTGGTTCCAGTAGTGCTACTGGGGAAAGGGAGCTGCTGGACTGGCACGAGCAGTCCACCACTGCCCTTGTTTCTTGCTTTCCACCTCACGACAGAGTTCAGCATGGTCCTCTCTGCGATGTGCTGGTTTGTGGTCATAGAAGTGCAAAGGTAGCTCATGAATCAACTTTTCAATTCCATTCCCCAGTAAATGAGCCTCATGCAGTGTTTGTTATGTTGACAGCTGACATTTAGCTTTGATTATTTATGTTTCATAGTATTTTGGAGCCTGGATTTGATGGCATAGATTTTAAAAGTAATGAAGACTTCAAAATAATGAGACCTCAGCATTTGGCTGCTAATGCCATGGTGAGAAATGGGGGGCGAGGGGGGGGCGGACCTGCTTGTTGGTCTGTACAAACCGCAGGGTGCGGGTGGCAATAAGCTACTTGTGAGTTTCTTTAAGAAATTGACTTTTTATTGCTAAAACTAAAATACCTTTAGACAGTTCTTGGCTGCAGAAAGATTACTACATTTCTGTTTGTAGTAATTATTTGTTTAACCTAATTGAAGTAATCATTCAAGAATTTCTTTGGGATGCTTAAGGATTCTCATGTTTGGGGAGAGGTTTTCCTCATCTGGTTTTAAAAGGATAGCTCTATATAACTACCATATAGCAACTCTTTTTAAAGTTGGAAGCCAGAGAACATCGTATGTATTGCCTTCTGACTGCAAGTTTCATCTCTGCATTTGTGCTTGTGTAAAATCACCAGGCCTTGATCTGGTTTTTGCTAAGCACTGTCTCCTTGCAATAATGAATGTCTTGCTGTAAGAGGATTTCAGCTGGACAGATGTACCTAATGTCTTGCAGCAGGATTTACTGTTTTATAAGACTGATACTGGATTACACTGTGTTCTTGGTTTGAATGCAGAGCATACTGCCCATCCTGGGATACAGGTTAAAGGAACAGTGCATGCAGGAAAGAAGCTTGGACCTATATAAATGCAGAGATCCTTGTACTAGAAGTAATACTATTCAATTAAGTTCAGCTGTATAATTAACTATTATACTCAAACTGACCTATACTGCACTTCTGAAATAACAAATTTCCTGCAGTGATCTGAAGTTGTTATGGAGGAGCATAACTTCAGTATTATTGTTAATTAGCTGTTTTTATTTGAAATTCTTAATAGTCATTTATAGTGAAGTTTCTGAAATTACCACTATGCAAGTGCCTTTCCAGTGTACCTTGAGGAAAAAAATCATCTTGGCAAGGTGAAAACTCCAATCTGTGATTCCCATACATAGTTTTATGAACAAAGACATCTGTTTGCTATAGGTGGTTTTTAGAAGGCATTAAGGCAATTGCTACAGTTGCCCAAGATACTTTAGTGGAGAAATTCTGCCTGGAAGGCTTTGCGTACCCACCAGGGCAGTCCTGGGGAATGCCCAGGGCTCTGCCCCGTTCTGCCGAGTGAAGAGTGGTGATGCGCTTTGTGGGACCTCAGCTGTCCCTTGAAAACAGGCATACTGACAGCAGAGTGTGAAGGGGATAGTCTTGCATCATTTAATAAGAAATTAATTCCTGTCTATAAATTATTTTAACCACCATAAAGAATTATATCCTTATTGGTGGTTACAGAAAGGAAATATTCAGAAAACTCTATAGAAACAGGCTCATTTGCTAATCCTTTGGGTATCTCATGTGTTGGCTAATGTAATATATTTAATTACCATCAAATCCTGTTGCCTGAAGTTTTGTTATGGTTGTTTCTTTACTTTTAGCTTGGTAGAATCACCCTAGTTGGGCTTGAGCCCTACAGGATGTAGTTGCTGTTTAGCAGCTTCCCCGATATTTCATTCACACCTTTTGTTGTTATATCTTGACCTCACCTTGGCTATTGTTTCATTGTTGTCATTGTTGCCGATTTCCTGCAGCAGCTGCTGTTTGATTTAACACTCAGCATTTCAGCAAAATGATGATGACCTGCTGGAAAATTAAGCACAGGGGGTATGGAAAAAATCCCAAGAAATACAGTTTTCTGTTTCAGCATCTGACTTTCAACTGCTTCTGTAAATGCCTGCCTTCATATTCCCTACCACATATATATGGGATTTTTTGTTGTTGGATTTTTTTTTTTCCTACCTGCTTGCCGTTATTAGATAGGAAGAAGTTGGCACTGGAGTTGAATGTTGGAATTGAGTGTTAACCTTTTGTTCTTTCTCCTTAAAGACTTTTTTCTAATGTCTTTAAAATTCTTATGCTTTTGCAAATGTGTATGTCTGAAGTACTGCTGCAAACTAATTTCCTTATCTAGTTCTTTATTTCCTCCTGAACACTATTGGGGAATAAAATCAAATGTATACAATGTGCACCAAATGGGATTGCCTCTTCCTTTAAGGTCGAGTTATCGTAGATATTTGCTCTTGCTGTGCAGACAAATAATGTTAACAGCTGCTTAATCTGGTTAGAAATGCATCTCGCTTTGTAATAAAAATTACTTCTACTTATCTTTCTGGTGATATAATTTGTAAAATCACATTTTTAAGACTGAAACAGCCTAATTGTAACCTTGTTCATTCTTTTTATGTGGTTAAGTACAGAGGGTGAATATTTCAAGGCTGTCTGACAATTAAAATAGACACCTAGGAAATATCAGTCTTTTTAGGCACTATAGAACTGCTAGAAAACTTGCCCAAAAGGCTTATAGTGGTGCTAGATTATTTCAATTAAAAAAATTAAAAAAACATTCTGCTGCTTTTTAAACAGGATTCACTATTTCTGGAAGCTATTAAATGTTCAGATTGAGGACCCACCCTTTGTAAATTAATGCAGTACAGAAGAGTAATTAAATTTGGTAATCTTATTAAAGCTTTTAATGGAATTGATAATTTTGAAGAGTTTTTCTGGTTATTGGGATTTCTTAACAAAGGAGTAACTGCTGGATTATTACTGCTCTTTTCCAGTTGCAGTTTGTTTCCAGCTACCATGCAAGATAGTCTTTCCAGGACCTTGATTTATTTCTGTTGAGGATGGGACTAATGTGCAGTTCCCCAAGGAGGCGAGAAGCCCAGCTGTAGTGTTCTCCTCCAGAACGTTAGCCACTAGTTCCATAATTTTTTTTAAAGCTGGTTACAAGCTTAGCGCTAACATTTATTTTGAAAATGCTTGTTCATTAAAGCAAAAAGTTAAAGAGCAGTCAATTTGCACTTTTTGTAAGTATATTTAGTAAAATAAAAAGTTGCTCAAATCTACCTGTTTTGATTCTTCAGCAAAGATGACCTCCAAGGTTTCAGCAGTATATGGTTACTGGGAAATAAAGAAAATCTTTATTCCTGTTTTGTTTAATTTATACACTGTTAAATTCATACTATTGCAATATCAGAAAACTGTAGTGTTCCTATAAAATTGCTTTGCAGGGCTGTAATTATTTTTACAGAACTTTGCTCATTGTTTACAATTAAAAACAAAACAATGTAAAAAGGCGAGAATAATCATACTGAGCAATTCTATTTATTATAGCAGTTAAGTTCTACAGTGTGGGTGTGTATACTTTCATTTTGTGTGTATGCATATATGTATTTAAACCTGCTGCCTTGTTTTGATGGGAGTTGTTACTTCTGGCCCCCTTCTCCATGCCGTTTGCGACTTTTCCTCAACCACTTCTTTTCCAAACTGAGAAACGCCACTAATTAATCTCTTTTGGTATGTCATTCTGTACCTTTGGTTAACATTATCTGGTCAGTGATATCTGTTACTGAGATATCTTTTACAGATGTGAGAGACAAGAAATGCATTCAGTATTAAAGGTGGACAGTGATGGTAAACTTAAAGGAAGCGAGAGAATACATTATAAATCATTGCTTTATGAGTTGGAAATAAGATTTGTGGCCAATTTTCCTGTCACACCATACATTTTTGGTTAACCTACAGGTCAGAACCAGGACTACACAGTAATATTGCTTTCTGCACAGTTAAGACAGCAGGCCAGGTTAATGTAATAGCAAAGCAGAGAGAATCACTGTTTTCATTCCTAGAACAGGTCCTTCACCAAGATATTTTCAAACTGTAGATAATACTTAATATCATGATAACCTGTCAACATGTCCCTATCACTCTCCTCTATCCTCATCCCAGCCAAAGTGGCGGGGCAGGAGCCTGGGCTCTGCAGGCAGCAATGCCACTAGACACACAAACTAAAGTCTGTTCTCAGGTCTTAATTCTGTCCCAGCCACTCTTGGGAGAGCTAATATAGTGACGTACTCAGTGTAATTACAGCACTTTTCAACAATAATTACTGTTTTACTACAGAAATGTACTGTGAAAACTTTTATTGATGTAAAATAGTAATTAATGTCAGACTAAAATTTTTCATTTGTTCCTTACATTTAAAATGCATCTCCAGAAATAAATGTTGTGAGATTGCTTCAAACCTCTGTGAATGTTTGCTGTTATAGATACCATTTATTTTACTTTCACTGCTGAAAGATTTATTGTAAGAAATGTGTGTGGAAAGATTGATAGACCTCATTTCAGAAACACTTGCAGAGGACTCAGGCGACTGATTTGCGGGTACCAACTTCCAGGCTTCTTTGCAAAATAACTGAAAGCCAAAGCAATGAGGACAGAAGGTTCCTGCAGGTTTTTGGCCATTTCTGTGCTGTGACTGCCTATCCTCTTGAGCGTCATGCAGGAGATAATCAGATGCCAGTATAAATTTTGACTGCCTGCCTTTTATGTTCAGTGGCTGGGGGCAGAGGAGAAAGCTCTGCTCCTGCCCTTTCAGGATTGTTTAGTGTGCAAAGCAAAGGAGCAGCTGTGGGCACTTGTTTGCCTCCCGTTAAAACACACAATCCCAGAAATGTATCTGCCCCTTGTCTCGGTGATACCTGCTGTGTTTTTACAGGAAGAGCTGATGCGTATGTTCCTTGCTTATCTAAGATTCGCTGCAGTCAGTGATAGAAAGGGGAAAAGATGCCTCCTTGACTCTCCAGCACATCTGTATTGGAGAGCTCTCACTGAAATTGCACAAGTAAATCCACAGCATTTGATCTGAGCACTTCCTTGTACAGAAAAGGTCAGTTTTAATATCAGGGACATATGCTTAATCACTCCTGTATTATCTCAAAATTCTCAGTCAACTATTTTCAATATCATCACCATGATTAAAGTTCTAGTAAAAGACTCTAGGAGCTACTAGACTGACAACAAAATTAATCTTAGCTTTGCTAATTATCAGTCTTACTCCTATAAATGAAGAATATGTTAGACTTTGTGTTAATCTCCTCTTTTATCGAGCAATACCACATACTAAACTGGAAAAGGAAAATAATCTTGATTTGACAACAAAATGAAGCAAAAAAGGAAACAAATTCCTGCAAGGTTCCCCCTGCCAGCTGATTTTCATGTGCGTCTGATAACTCCTGAAAGTTGAAAGGTGGAAAGAAGGACAGTCCAGTGGTGAGAATTAGGGTGCAGTGTCTTATTCCTCAACTCCCAACTATGATCAAGGAACAAGATTTCTATGTGCCTGATGAAATGTATAATTCCATCACTGATTCCTTTAAGTGAAACAATTTTTAAAATTTCTGGCTTCAGACTGTTTGTATTAAAACAGCTGCACTTACTTGAGGAATGCTGTTTGGTATAACTACAGTTTATCTGCTTATAATAGAATTTCCTTACTTTTAAAGCATTCAAAAAAAAAACTCCTCCATAGTACTTGGAGTCTAATAAAGACTTATGTCTTTGATATGGAAAGCTTACCAATGTAAAAGTCTGCCAACTAAAGACTGGGCACTTTGGAAGTCAGATAATGGGTTTCATTAAGTTTTCCGAGAGGGCCAAAACAAAATATTTCTCGTTTGAGGTACCACCACCTCCTCATACAAGTAGATCCCTCTGTTCTGGACTAATGAGCTGCAGGCTGTGCCTTGCTGGCAATATGAAAACAGGCTGGGTAGAGAGGGAATGGTTTAGGTGGAGGTCTCTGTAAATATTTTCATGTACAAGTGATAAAAATAGTTTCTTTAGTGGTAGTATAACATGATGCCTGTTCCTACAGGAAGCTGCAAGATTATGCATTAATATGTTAGGTGTTTGGCTGTTCATGTTGTGTTGATGTGCATCCTGTTTGCCTCCTGAACTTGCCTTTAGGATGTTTGTGGACTTCTGCAAGAGAAGGGGAGCTATAAAGGCGGGGACTTCCATACAGGAAGGCGTAATGTCATTATTTGTGATTAATCATGCAGTATGCTTGCGGCAGAGAAAGCAGTTTGGTGTGCTGGGAGAAGCCTTTAGATTAGCTGTTGATAGCTCGTTCATGACTTGTTTTTGTTTTCATCACATATACAGTACAAAGCTGATTTCAAGTCCAGTTTTAAAATGCAAAGTGAATATAAAATATTCCTCAATAATATTAATTAATGAATCAGTATGGTAATGCTTGGCCTCGATCTGTCAATATGCACCAAATGCTTCATATAACCACAGAAGTACTGACCTGACTGCTGACTCTGGCACATGGGGTTTTATATTGGTGCAATTTATCCTTTACCCAGGGCCTCAGCTAATTGCATTTGCTTTAGCGTAAGCTATTTTCAGGTGCTTTTGGACGTGGTTGGTAACGTATTGTATGCGTAAGCATGTGATTTGACTGAAATATTTTCCAGATGTGTTTAATTTGCCTGCTCAAAACTAAATTTAGCTGAAGTCCCCTTGACTCTTAGTGTTTGAACATGGAGTCTGAGGTTTGGGGTGGTGGGAAGATTTTGTCTTTTATAATAAAGTGAAATCTTCTTTTCAAGGTACTTGATAAAACAAAGGCCTTTCTTGATTCTTGAGGTTGTGTGTTTCTAGTGCTGCAATTCTAAAGGTGATACAGGTTAATGTGGGGTTCTTTTGTTTGCTTTTAAATCTGTATGAGCAATTAAATTTTCATGAGAAGTATTTGCTATGATGCTTTTTACCTTATAGTATAAGCAGTACTGTTAATAGCATTTTTTTGGCAGCATTATATCAAAAGGGGGATTATATATATATTTTCAATTATAAACTGTCCTAAATATTTTCTGCAGTCTAAGTGTGGGCTTAAGATTTCCAGACACCTATTTCAAAACGAAATTCAATTAAAAACTGATCTTTTATGACTCTTAGCCCATAATGTTGAAATATCTTGGCATTCTTGCCAATACTTGACAGTATTTATTTCCCATCAACTTTAAGAAACATGTTTTTAAGTAATCTACAGTTGATCTAATTGGCTACTCTTAAAAAAAAAAAAAAAAGAAAAGTAATGTTTTGTATATATGTATCTTCTTAAATCAGTCTTATGTTTTTCTTAATTTAATTTTTGATAAACAACATTTAAGAATTTCACCAGCAGAAGTTTTTAGAGGTTAACTGTAGGGCTTTAGAGAATTTGCAAGCCTGAAATTATTTTGTAGGAGACTTATGAATCTGAGCTTCAGCAGTTCTTGGTCAGACTTTCATCTGTCCTTGTGTAGCATAGTCTTCAAGGATGATATTTACTTTCACATGTAGAAAAACGTGGAGCTCTTTGTTTGTTTGTTTTTGGGTTTTTTTTAATAGCAAATCCTGCATGAGACTGAAGTAGGACAGCCTTTGTGCAAGTCTGATGACCTCAACTGAATTTCAACAGCAAGGAACTGTTGTTCTTGTTGCTACAGCATTTGTTGTGTCTGCCTTTTTCTCTAGAAAATGTTCTGTTGACCTAGATTTCTTCTCTTGAAATTTAATGCTAGAAATCTTTAAAGGGAATGGGGAGCAGGTGATCCTTCCTTAACATCTTGCTGTACAGTAAGGACATTTCCCATGCCAAAGAGCACCTGGTCCTCCTGCTAGGGAGGGGGTGTGTGTATTTGTGTAGCTGGGCTCGTGCACCCTCTCTGATCCTCACTGTGTTATTCTTGCTTTCAAAAAAGACCTGTTGACCTTGTGCAAGACTGTACTGTCGAGGCTTGTAAAAGTTGCACATTTTTCAGGAGAAATTAGGCTTTGTTATACTTAATAGCTTTTTTTTATGTGTTGATTAAATAGCAGATTGTTCTTATGCCAATATCTCTTCGCATATAGCTTAAAGAAGAGGTGGAAACTTGACATTGTTGCTTTAATGGTGCTAAAATGAATGTGTCTGGTAAATTAGAACAAATAAATGTACTTGTGGCTTACTGTCTATGGGGAAAATTAGTTTTCACTTGAAAATGTTGGAGTGCTAGCAAATTGGGAATATTAATTTATCCTCATTCATGCTCACAGGCTTTTTATTCTCAGGTGTTTAGAACATGTGACTGTTTAAGCTCCCTTGCGATTAAAATGCCAGTCCTGCTTGGCCTTGTAATAATTATTAGTAAGAATGAGAGTATACCCAGCCATATACCACATAGGTATTTGAAACCAGTTTGAAGCAGATGTAATGCTGGATTGTAGGAGATGGCTCTGGATCCCTCCTGGGCTGATATGTGTACCCAGGGTCCATGGGCCAGGGAAGATCCCTTTGGAATGCCCTAGATCTCAACTGCAGAGATCTATGTAGTCTCTCCTCTACTTTGAGGGTGGCAAGGAAATGCTCGGAATTTTGCTACTTTAATAATACTGTCAGAGTTAAAGGTCAGCACCAGCTCATACCAGTTAAATAACAGAAATAAGCTGTACTAGACTTGCTGTCCCCGTACAAGGGCTTTGTAAGAGTACATATTGGCTGCAGTGGTCCCTCTGTCTTTGGGACCCAGTTTGCCTGCTGTCTTCCCTATCCCATATGCCTTTTCTAAGCATAACTGAAGGAGAGTTGGTTAGAGATTGGTGATATGGCTTAATATAACTGCCCTTTGAAAACATAGAGAAATAAATCACCAAGCATCTGCTGAACCTAAAATATCCTTTTCATCCTTTGAGTGATGTCCCTTGTTCATTACAAAAGCGTATAGCTATACATTTAGCATTTCTTTGGAGTGCACAGTATTTCAACTGCGTTTCATGTAATCCCAAATTCAGCTTGTATTTACCTTCTTGGTTTAAACCTGGAATAGAAATATATCTGGAGGTTTCTCACAGAAGATTTCCCGGGTTCCACTTGGGGTGGACCCATTTCTTACAAGACATAGAAAAAATGGATTTTCCCCATCAGCAATTTTTCTGCAGCCTCAGCCACACCGACTTAGCACTTCCTGGGTACTAGGAATGGAAAATCAGCTAACTTATCCCAATATTGAATTGATGAGGATGATATATCCAGACTTGCAGATGGGCACAAAGCAAACTCCATGGAATAGTCACATACACTGACACATTAGAGAAGCAGAAATGCGATCACAAGCTGGGAAGTCATAATGCCTCGTTGCCAGGTAGTGCTACCTCTTTCTCTGAGAGACTTTCATGGACATGTGGGCACTGAATCTGAGCTTTTCAGTGACCAACAGGCCAGTCTTACCTTTAACCCTTTCCTTCAGAACAAATTCTGTTCTCTTAGATATGACCTGCTTAGGAGAAACCATATGTAACACATTAAATGGCTTCGCATCGTCACTGAGGGACACTTATTTGCCATGTCACATACGTAACATGCTGTATGACATGCCATAATGTAGTGTGGCAAGGTGTTATGACTTCAAAATAATTAAAATACAAATGAAAAGTTGGTTAATTTATGTGGCATCATCATTTATCATACTAGAAAACAAATGCATGGTCTAAAGTAGGGCCAATGTATTTAAAAAAATCAAATAGCAGTTGGTGGAATTCACATAAAAAACCATTCCTCTGGGCTTAAATTTTTATGTGTAGCAGAACAAAACAAGAGTCAGTGCCTGGAAAACTGATAATAAAATATTATTTTCCATTTAGAATTGAATGTTAAATTTTTAAAGGGAAGTGGGTGTGGAAAGTTGAAGTGGAGTTTGTCACAGGTGGTATCTGAACTTGCATATATTTACTTGCTTGAAGAACACCTGGAAATAAAAGAGAACAATATTTACAGTGGTTGTGGTAGTAGTTGAAAATAGGCAATTCTCCTATCAGGTTACTTCAGTGCTGTCCTGCAAGCAGTATTTATTTTCAGAATTAGTCTTGATCATGGGTTTTTGCTAAATTTGTCTTGTATTTTGAATGGCTGAGGATGTGTTGCTTCACTCTGTCAGTATGTATTCATTGGAAGTTTTTTGTCCACTTGTAATATTTGGTGCATCTACAACAGTGCAATTCAGATAATGTAACTGTATCTGAACCACACTCCATATAAGTATAGTTAGACTTCTAGTCATTGATGGACTGTCCAGAAAAATACATTTTCTTATGATCTGTGCTTAGTATTCAGGATAGTTTGTTTTTTCAATTGCCTTTCTCTTTATGTGTATGCTTATAGGAATATCCAAAAGCTAGCTCTATTTTAAAGTTAATTGAATGTCATAGAATTCTACTGGGAGCAAATGCTGAGCAAGAAAATAGAAAATACATTGTGACTAAAGTAAAGGGAATTTGGATAGCTTATACCAACTGATTATTTGACTCATGGTTTACTTTGCGTAGGCTAAATTATTCACAGAAACATTCATAGTTACAAGACTTTCTTTTTAAGCCACTTCTATCTCCCACATAACTAGCTAAGCTAGGAGTATTTTCTAATGTTCTGAAAGAACCGTATTCTGTGCATTAAAAGACTAACTCTTCACTAATAGCCACAGCATAGGGTAGCACAGCACCTATCCAGAAATCATTAACTAATTTTGCAAAAATAGCATTAACGATTACTCTGAAAGACAGAACTTTATGCAGGTTTTGTAATCAACACCATGTCCTCTCATCTTGCTGGAAACAGCAGATAACACATCTGTCTCCTGTCCCTTGCTCTGTAATACTCCAACCTGGCATATTTCTTGGGGGTTTTTATTTCTTTCGCTTTGAGAGAAATCCTAAATGGCAATTGAACAGCAAGACTGTGGAGTGACTGGAGATAAATTCTGTATTGTTTATAGCATAAATAGGATGAGGGAAGTCCAGGCATTTTTCTATGCTGTTGTATAGGCTGTTGAACCCTAATAGTACCCCTGGACAGATGTTTCTGTGCCAAGTGAATCTGGAAAATCACAGCTTATCACGCTGCCTCACCCCTAAGTTACAGGCCTCTGATCTTGGTAGTGAGGATGAAGAAACTCCCCTTGTGTCAGGAGGCAAATTCTGCACATGTCAATCATTCACCCAGGGAGCCATGCTGGTTGGTGTGTTTTGTGGAATTCCATCAGTCCTTCAGTGAGTTTCATCCCCCAGGAGCTACCACCATCCTTTAAAACATTCTCTTTCTCCTTTCTTTCTTAAGCCCAGTTGGAGCTGTAGGTGTACTATCTCATTCCCCCAAAGTCACAGGTTAATAACAGCTTTCAGTTGTTGTTACTGCTGATATCAGCCAATGTTGACTCAATGACTTGAGGTGAGTAGCTCCATTACATCACCTCCTTTCTGAACCCACACTTAAAGAAAGTTACTGAAGTCAGCAGTACTGCCTGAAGTGCTTAACCAAAAACTGAAGCAAGAGTATCAAATACCTAGGCCAGAAAGTACTTTATACACTCATAGCTAGAAATCATGAAGCTTGGGTCACGTCATTACTGATTTTGTCCGAAGCGAAGGGAAAGAAATAAATCTTGAAATAAGCTGTTAAGGATTAATTTTGAGAAAGGTCAGCTCCTCAGATTCCAGAAATACTTGTTCATTCAGTTGCAATGCTGTTGGCAGTTTAAAATATGTGCTTGGACTTGATGGGGAGGGGGGTAATCTATTAATCAGCACTTCATCATCTACAACTGCTTATCTTCTCTTTTCTGCAATTCCTCTTTTTAGTTGGACATCAGCATTGTCTACGTACTTCATATCATCCATCAGCAGGAATGAATGAAGTACACAGCAATATATCAGTTTGACTAAGCTCAATAAAGCAAAGGAGAAGCAGAAAATTATTGCAATAATCTTAAATCTTTAATGATAGTGGAGTTAAATATATATCATTTTCTTTACTCATTAGTGATAAAACTCTGTGCTAGTACATCGTTTTAATGTGACATAGCAAGTAACTTCTTATTCTGTTAGTAATTTTTTTTTCTTTTAAAGTTTTGAAACAAATTGTGTCTGAACTGTCTTGGTTTCAGCTTAATTCAGAGTTCATTTTCTTCCTAGTAGCTGGCACAGTGCTGTGTTTTGGATTTAGGATGAGAACAATGCTGATAACACACTGATGTGTTTGGTTGTTGCTCAGTAGTGCTGACACTAGCCAGGGACTGTTCAGCTTCCCATGCTCTGCCAGGGGCACAAGAAGCTGGGAGGGGGCACAGCCAGGACAGCTGACCCAGCCTGGCCCAAGGGCTATTCTATACCATAGGGTGTCACACTCAGTATAGAAACTGGGGGGAGTTGGCCGGGGGGCAGCGATCACTGCTCGGGGACGGGCTGGGCATCGGTCAGTGGGTGGTGAGCAACTGCATTGGGCATCACTTGCTTTGTATATTCTTTTATTATTATTACTATTTATTAATAATAATATTTTTCTCTTTCTCTGCTGTCCTATTAAACTGCCTTTATCTCAACCCATGGGTTTTAGGTTTTTTTCCCTGGTTCTCTCCCCCATCCCACCAGGGCAGGGGGAGGGTGAGCGAGCGGCTGTGTGGTGCTTAGCTGCCGACTGGGGTTAAACCACAACAACTGTTTAATACTGAATACTAGAGTTCCAACAGATCTTGGAGAATACTTCTTCCAAACTTTATAAAAAATAAATTAACTGAGCTTTTGAAGGAGTTAACTTTACTCCAGCTGTGCCTCTTTCTTGTGCGTTTGACAACCAAAAAAAAAAAAAAAAAAAAGGGGATTNGTTTAAAAAAAAAAAAAAAAAAAAAAAAAAAGTGGATTAAGTTTTCAATGAAAGAGGCCTGTGAACAAGAGCATGTTAACCCTGCCAGAAATGGGACAAAACCACAATTCCTGAGACTAGACTTTACAAGTTCAGAAGTGTTGGAATCACCTGTGCAATGATGGATGGGGCTAAGCAGCAGGAGCAGGGAAAAGACAGCAATGTTTTGGCAGCCCATTTGCCAGTTCTTGCAAGAGTACTGACTCAGAACACACACTGCCTCAATCAGTGAGAAACTTTCCAGGTTAAGAATAATCCATGCAAAGAAAAACAAGCCCTTTCTTGGTGCAAGGGCTGTGATATGAAGTCATTGCTTTTAATGAAACTGTTCTGAGTGAGACTGAACTTTGCAGCTTCGAAGCATGTATAATTGTTGGTTTTGTCGCTTTATAAATCTCTCCATAGTCCTGAGAATTCTGGCCATATTTTAGATAAGTGGTGATTATGAAAACAATTTATGGATTAACATGGATTAAATGGAGGTTCTTTCATAGGAATCTTACAGCAGTAGGAATGACAGGCCTAGATGGCACTTGTTGTATAGTTTCTAAAAACTGCACTTTCTGCTCTGGATTAGACTTACAATCAAAGCTCTAATTTAAATTCTCCTTAATAACTTTATGTGATAACTTTTCCTTTCGTTGCCCTCTAAATTACTTTGTCTATTCTAGATAAATTGATCTCATCAAGAGTGAAGAGGACATCTTTTGTGAAGCATCAAATCTTTCTTGCTAGAATCCAGATTTATTAACTTCATATTATGAAGTTAATAAATGTTGTCCCTCTCTCCCTTCTGAGGCCTTTGAGAATGGAATGGACTGAATGCTTCTAGGTTTAGGACATTCATGTGTAATGAGGAGTCCTTAAAAATTAATTGCATTCTTAACCTAGGGGCTGACACCCAATGTTTGAAGGGACCTTTTGAAGGTTGTTGTTGTTGCTTTTTTTTTTTGTTATTTGAAAAAAGCCATTTGGGACTTTCAGATCTGTTCTCTCAGACAATCAGTGTGTAGTAAGATGTTTGTCTCCTTGCTTCAGGCTCTAAATGGAGATTTAATAAAATGAATAGTTTTGAAAGCACCAGTCTAAACATAATTACAGCAGGATGTGTTACTGGGATTGTAACTTTGAGTTGTACATCAACTGTAGAGATCATATTCCCCAGGGAAAACTCCCAGCAAATTTAAAAGGACAAATAGTAATCTAGCAGCCCAGACAACATGTATGGTACAGGTACTTACAAGATAGATAGTAGAATGGCAGAAGCACTGATATACACATTTCAGAAGCAATAAAATCTCTTTGTGCTCCTGAAGAGGCCTCGGGAAAAACTGAGAGATGTTCAGGTGCTCAAGATGTCTGCTTGTGACAGCTATCATTCCAGAAAAAGACAAGTTATCAGTTATGAACTGTAGTTATTTGACCTATAGAACACTATTGCTTATATGCACAAGCTACTCTCAAGCATAGCTGATTTTTATTTAGAGCAGTTAGGATACACTACAAATACCTGGAACTAACATGGAGATGTATTCAGAGTGACAAATACATAAATGTCTGTATGAAAAAAACCTAATACAATCTACTTTTTTAAAGGATTTTATGGGAATATTAACATTCTACTTGTCAAAGAGGGACAATTTCAACCAAAGTAACGTTTGAAATTCCTTTGATTTACATGAATAAGAACATATTTTTCCTCTGTGACTATTCTTTTAAAGGAATCCAACCAAAGTACTTGTGATTTTGTCTGAAAGCTATAGTTAACATTAATTTAGCTAAAAGTATGTAACAAAGAATATTTTATCGAGCTGTAATTGTGTGATGATGAATTGGTGGGCATATAGCCATTTGTTATGCTTATATAGCAGTTCATAGCTGTAGTAAACCTAGATCACTTTAGTCTTCTCTTTGAATTAGGCAATATTAATATCCCATTTTGTCAAATGAGATTGAGAGACAGAGAGCAGGAGAGCTGTATTTTTCACTTTGGTGTGTTTTTTCTGGGAAATTTTTTTCAGTTAGAATGGCTTAACCTCCCATTTCTCTCCACCCATGCAGATAAACTTCTTAGAAAACGGTGGAAGTACTTCAGTTTTAAAGTTCAGACATCTTCTGGGACAGCATGGTCATAGTTTTGAACTTAGACGCTCCCTCTGTTTAGGATTGCACCTAGAAGTAGGAAGAACAAGTGTGCTAAAAGATCTTCCAGATATTTTCTATAATTTCAGCCCAAGGGAAGACACACACTGCTGCAATTGAATGAGTGCCTGCTCCATTTTTGCATTGTCCAACTGGTGTGTGGCAAATTCAATCACTCTGTGCACTGAAACACCCTGGAAAATGAAGCAGTATGTGTAGGGCTTTGCTGTGGGGATGTACCTATGAAGACTTACCCGATTCCTGTTTCTGATTACCTAGGCTGAAAGGCCTGGACTTAAATGACTTGCCCGAAGTTACCTAACAATCCTATTGTGGAGCAAATAATTTAAATTCATACCTCCAAAGTTAGTATCCTCCCACTCACTGTTGATACACTGACTAGAAGCTGTCTGAGGCAATAGGTTAGTACTTTAACTCTTCCTGAACTCAACAGGAGCTGTTTTGAGTGTGACAGCTTCCAGCATGGTGCCTCTTAGCAGGCAATTTGCAGTTGAGTCGTAGAGCAGAAGAGCAGAGCGAAAGCTGCAGCTCTGCCGCTTCCAGTGAGCCCCACGCCAAGCGCTGCCAGGCATTTACCTCCCAGCTCTGAGGTCTTATGGGCTGCAGGCAGGAATTGGGGAGGTATTTTTTCCTCTTGTTGGTTCTTCATATCCTTTTCTATGTATGGAAAAGTACTGATTTCTGTGGAAAAATACCCCTTACTTTGGCAGAAGGTAACTCTTTTATCAGCAATTCTTTTTTCTCTCTCTTTAATTTTGTTCTTTGAATCCAGTTTCTGATAACATTGTCTTATCTTTATATTAAGAGAACTCATAATCTTACCATAGTCCCTGTGCCCAGTTCCAACCTCTCAGTTTTTTACAGGTGCTTTTCTTTCATTTCTGATGTTATTGTTAATACCCTTTTATTAAGCAAGCTATAGAGCTCATATCAGGCTATTTCACAATAAGTTTTCCTAATCTTCTCCGTAAAAGTTACTCTGTGCACATACATATTCTGGTAATTCAAACTTGCTTTCCTCTTTCAACTATCTGCTTTTTTAAACAATCATCATCTTGGTTCAACTCTACCTGGTTATCAGTTGATACAAACAGGTTTAATAAGGTTTCTTTTTCTCTCTGTCTTCCAGATTTCATATGTAGTAATGTTTTACTTCTACCTTACTGATCAAAAATTCCTTTTGAATAATTCGTCTTTTTCTTCTAGTTTTCAGAGCTTGATGCTCAAATTATTTAATAGTTCATTTTACATTACAGTATGTGTAAGCAGAATCTCTTATGTTCTAATTTAGTTATAGGGAATACCTCAAAATTCCCTTCTAAGCCAATCAACATTTGCTAAGTAATAAATATGTCTGTCAGTACTGTTGTAAATGAATCTTCCCTCTTCTGAAGGGTTCCAGGACTCCACTATGCAGTTTTCAACTTACTTTTAAGCACAAAGAAAGCTTCTACACCTTTTAAGACACAAAAGTTTTAGATCTATGACTTCCCAATCCCTATCAAGTATCTTTGAGAGGCAGCTGCTGTATAATACCTGAAATACCTACATCATCTGCAACGTCTGTACTTTATACAGATATGCTGACCTAAAAAAAGTCAGAAAGGGATCTCACCTGGAGAAACTAGAGATAAGTAGCAACCCTTCTGTAGGCATTCGGAACTATGCCTTTCCATTCCTCATTCCCAGAGGAGCCTGCTTTTGCTTATTGTACTTACCTATATGCTTATGTATGTATATATCGGTAAAAATGGCAGAAGGTGTTAATTTGTGTATATGTGTTTATAGAGGTAGGTACAAGTCATTTTCTATACTACAGTACAGACAAGGAGGGTAAAACAACCTATCCTGAGGGTTGGTTTAGTAAAGATTTGGGTGGAGGTGGGGCTTTATGTGAATTATGCCCTGGTGCCATCAAATCACAAAATATGATTTCCTTGCTGTTATCCCAGTCAGAGTTTCAACAAGAAGCTCATGGGTCTGATGTCAGTGTAACTCTGGGGCTACATTGTAACGTCACTGGTTCAAAACTGCTTTTCTTAGCTCCAGCCCCACAGCTATGTTAAGGTACAGGTGTATATAGGAAATGCACACAAGCATTCAGAGTTCTTGTAAAATGCTCAGCTTTTCTGAAGAGTGCAGGCTAGATGCCCTAGAATAGCACAATTCCTGCTCTTGGAGCTCTTCACTGAGGACTGATCCAGCTGTTTTGCCCCACGTTGCTTTGTGGTGAGCTTTGAGTGCAGCAAGAGGCAAGAGAGCACACAGTGACTAGAAGCCTCCCAGCCCTCCTTTTGTGTTGTGTCTCTGTCCTCTGCTTCCACTCCCAGAGAGGCAAATGTGGCCTTGGGGTCTCAGCAGTAAGTGTTCCCCTTCCCTACACATGTCCTGACTGGGTATTTGCCTAATTGTGAATGCGTTAGGCTAACAAAAACCTCTCATACCTTCTGGTATGATGAGGGACCTGGAGAAATATACTTTCTGCTTAACATCTTGTAGCAATAAGCAGTTTCCACTCACCATTTTAGGCATCTGCAGGCTTCAGCTGACTCCATAGTACTTATTTGCACACCATGAGACATTCATTAGACATGGTGGTTTGTGTTTCTTTTCATGCATTGTCAATTGATGTAAACTAGTATGGCTAACAAAACACCAATAAATCAGGTTGTCTTACCCTAAAAAAGCCTCAAGTTGGGTGCTCTAATGTGACACAGAGTTTCCCAGGGCTTAAAAATAGACTTTGTAAATTAATCAGGCTAGTTTCATACATAAGCAGTTGTGTGGATATATACAGTACTTTATAAGCTACGACAATGGTGGAATGGGAGAGGTTGTGGTTGCTCTCTATAAATGGACAAAACAGAAGGTAGAAATGTTATTTGAGTTCAAGGGCGGCATTGGCATCAGAACTGCAATAAACTTACCACAAATAAATTCAATTTGGTAATGAGAAGGTTGCTAAACATTAGAGCAGTGAGGTTCTGGAGCAACTTTCCAATTAGAGTAGTGGGGACAAGAAACCAAATTACTTCTAAGATGGAACTTTCTCATTTATGAAGAGATTATGTTGTGTCATCACCTGTGATAGCAGGGAATTGCATTTGATGACCCAGGAGGTCCCTTCTAGTCTTACTTCCTATGAATATGCAATCATTGTGAAAATAAATAAAGCTTCTGGTGTGCTTTGCTGGGTTCAAAATAATTTCTGTAACAACCCTAGGAACCTAACTGGAAATATTTAGTAGAATTACCAGTTAAAATTTGAAAACACAGAAAGATGAAGTGAATGAAGGATCAATGTGGAGAATCTTTTACTCTCTGGATTTGGGTGGCAAAATTGTGTATGATGCACTTCCTTGAAAGGGTAATTGCTATTATAACAATTTTCTTTATGTCCTTTGCTTGCATTTACAACAGAACTCATTGTATGGAACCATATATTCCCTCTTCTATTGTACTGTACCTGTGAGCATTTTTAACTGTCTATCCCATGCTCCTATGCTGTATTTAAATGACTAACAATAGAAATTGCTGGTATTTACTGAATATCCAGAATTAACTTGTCCAAGATTTCCTTCTCTTCTAAAAAAGCATGCACTCCTTGCTGTTCTAGTAGTCAGTGGTTCCCAAGTGACCTTCTGATCTTCAATTCAAGTCGTTCAGATGGCTGCCTGACTTGTGCTTCTGCTGATGGAATATATATCATCCTGAGGTTACTGAGGCTGCTGGCTGTATTTCTGAGCAGATCAGACCAAACAAAGCAACACTGCTGGAAATCCAAATATGCTCTGTAAAACATCATCAAAATATTAACAGTAAATCACAGGACTCTATGCTGTGCTACAAATCCTGTGATTCAATGTGTCGAAAAGGAACTATTAGGCTTCCAACTTGGGATAAAATAATCACAGGAAAATAGGTGGATCTGTCAAGTTGTTAAAAGATAATGCTGAAATATGCAGCAATCTGTTCAGCAATAAGACTGTCAAAGATGGTAAATATTAGCCTAGAAAATGGGAAAATAGACAATTTTTTACATTAGTGCTTGTGAAAATAACTTGTGTTTGACTTTGCATTTTAATATTTGCATCTTTAACTCACACTGGAAGGTTAGAGGGGAAAAGAAAAAAAAAAAAAAGCAGAAAAGCTATTATGTTAAAACAAAACAAAAAAAACCCAAACCACAAACAAACTAAAAAAAACCTCCAACAACCCTAAATCCCTACTGTATGACCTTGTAGAACAGGAGTACAAAGAAATGGTTTGCATTTAAAAAAAAAAAATTACTCCGGCAAATCTAGTTTTAGTTTAAACAAATCTTTAAGGTTCATTTACAGTACAAAATCCTAATGGCTCTGGAGACCTGACAAGAAGGAACAAAAAGTTTTAGCTTCTTCCCACAAAATTACAAAGTCACCTTTTCCATTATCAATTGCTATAAGTCTCCCCAGTGCACTTGGTGACGTAAAAGATGGTTGAAATACACTGACTTGCAATGGTGGAAGGATCACTGGTCATGCCAGGTTTGGACAATTCCATATTCAAACTGTGTACAACATGTAAACACAAACCCTGCATTTTTCTAGTACAGTTTTCTAGTATCATGAGGGAATCCACTTGAAAAACATCACTGCTTCTGGGATTGCTGATAATTGATCAGTCTCACAAATGCAAAGGAACAGTAATGGTGCAGCATCACTGTTACTTGGTTCCTGTTAGAAAAGTGTGAAGAATCCTACAAATGCTATGGAGTGCAAGAAGGTGTTTTCAATCCACTGCAGATGTCCACATTCCTCACCATTTTAGACATACTGCTCAGATAGGAAGAAATTCATTGTCCTCTTTAATTTCTCAAAGATCATTAAAAAAAGATGTACTTAGCTACACTGTGCTTTACTGTCATTGTTCAGTGCAGAAGAAATGCAAGCCTGTAAGACATGATGTAGGCGTAGCTGGTTGTGCTTCCTAGTGTTAAGGTTACCTTGTATGTCCATTTTGTAAGATTTGTTTCTGCTGAGTTGAGCTTTGTCAAGCTGAAGTATGCTTGGCTACTGCTATGGATGAATTTGAGACTTTGTCAGCAGAAATAATTGAGCTTTTTCTTGGAAGGAGACTACATTCTTAATTGTTGGCTGAAAACCTCTCACATTTTCATATTTCAGACCAGACACTTTGTCTAGAGAGTGGCCCTGTTGCTGGGGGTCAGTCTTTTTTTTTTTTTTTCTTTTTTTTTTGTTCTTGTAAGAATCCAGCTAAATCTAGTCATGTTACTGACTTTTATTTTATTTGAATGTGCTTCATTAGAGGCTGAGTGGACTTCTAAGTGAGAAGGTATCACTTTTCCTGGGCCTGCCCTAGCTCCAGGGATACATTCAGACCAGCAGCTGCTTTGTCGTACCAGTAAGGCATCCTGACTTACAGTGGGCAAGTGAACATCTACTGCTGTAGTGCTTCTGCTGTGGCACTGAGGTAGGACAGCCCCCAAAGACTAAACGCGGCAGGGACTGGAGCTCAAGGCAAATGCTTTGGCTGAGCAAGGGATGCTGGAAGCTGAAATAAGGAGTAGTGAGGTGAGAAGAGGAGTGACATGGAATTGCTGGAGGAAGTCTGTAGGCAAGGGAGTGCGTATGAGTTTAATCAAGCAAGTTCCATAAGGGCTGGTGTGGGTAGTAGGTGCTTGGGGTAGCAGTGACAGATCAGAGGAGTACTTCAGACTGCCATCTGTGAGAGTTGTCCATGCGATGATATTTCTGGGGTAGAAAAAAAGAATGCGTTCATATAATTATGCATGCACAGTGTCGTGATGCATCTGTTCAAAGAAGCAGAATTAAGCTTAACTGGACTTGACTTTGCAACCTGAATGATCTTTTATAACAGTGTTTTGCATGCAAGAGAGATATGTAAGCTTAGGTTCAGCTGGATTTCTGGGTAGGTCAGTGCAGATGGTTTAAACTGTGCTCTTTCATCTCCCTTACCCTGGGATTCACTGCTCACCTCCAGTGAGCCCCCAGTCAGTGCAGTTTGTCCTTCTGCCTCCTACCAGCAGCAGTGTGATCCAAGCTATGTATCTCTTCTGACTGTGTTTTATGTGGAAGATGTGGCTGCAATACCAGCTCCTGAATTTCTATATATTTGTGGCAAACAGCTCTGCTGGTGTATGGCATTCTTAGTCTGTAGCAGATGTCCACCTACGTGCCCTCCACATATGTTGCTGACAGCTTAATAACGGATGTAGTCTAAAGATAATTAAATATTAAGTCTTGAATAGGCTCTAGTATCCTATCTGTAATTGAACTACCATAATATATTTGCCTGTGTTTACTGCTGTGTGCTAAGCCAGATGCATTTCATCATTTTGATCCTTTTCATGCAGCTTTTCTCATATAATGCAGCTTCATGTGTAAGCAGTCATATTAAGTAACAGCCCTACGTGCTTTCCATCTGTCTTTGCCGTAAGAAGAAGCTACATGCAATAAATGCATCTCTATTCTTAAAACAAGGGAAAGCAATTGCAGGGACATTCTGCAATGCTCTGCAGACCTATTGGAAAGAATCTGTCCAGGATATTCTTCATAATTCCTTTAAACTTTCTTGACTACTACTTACTACTTTCCACACACACCCCTCCCCCTACCTCTTAACTACCCAGTATGTTTCCTATCCCTGGCTCTGATGCTGCAGGGTTTCCTGAAAATATTCCACACAAAAACCTATGGCTTTGGTTTTGCCAGAACTACGCAAACTTTGCAAATGGGTCAATTTTAGGGGCCCCGCTTAAGACTCTCACAAGATTGCCTTGCTGGGGAAGAAGTCAGAATAGTATTTGTCAATGCCACATTTGTTTGCAGGGGAAGACAATGTTGCTTGTGGAATTTGTAGCTCTGACTCTTGCTCTGGTACAGACAGGTGAAGGACTGTACTGGATTTGCCTGGGTAGTAGTTAGTATGGAACTGAGGCCAGTGGGAGCACCAGCAACCTCTGTTTCTTGGCTGCTGTTGGGAAGGGTATGGATCCTATGAGTACCTTGGACCTCTCGGGGACCGTCTCAGCATACTCCCTAGCACTAAAACACAAGATGTGAAGTGCTGCGTTTCAGTTCATACAGCACACCAATAATTAAGTGGGGAGAGTAATTTTAGCTTGCTTGCTGTAGCACCGTGGTCCTGCATTATGGCTGTGATTGTCTTACACTGTCTCTCAAACACGAAGTATGTCTTCTGCCTTTCTGTAGCTAATAGTCCGGTCTCTTGATATGAGAGTGTATGCAACAAATCAGCCTCTCTGAGGAGGGAAAGAATTGGCAACCAATGGTGTAAAGGCAGCCTGTGTGATGGAGAACTAGATACATAATACCAGCTAAAGTCTGTCTGTCTTTTTTCTTTTTCTTCTTCTTTGCCTTTTTGCCTTACAGGACAGAACCCAGATCTGCTGATTCTTTGCCCAGTCCACTAGACAGCAGTGTCAAATAATGTGTATTCATTATTCACTTTAAATTGAAAAGTTATTCTAATTAGACAGAGCTGTAATCCTCCTACTGCTTTGGATCAGATGTCCTCCAGTGTAAACAAAACCCCATCAGACTTGAGTCTGATGTGAGTCAAATCAAGAGACATTGCGGTGCATGATAGCATAATCCAGTGGAATTTGTTCTAAAATAGTGCCTCCTGGTGGGGGAAAGGGGCGCTGGGCTGCAACCTACACATCAAAAATATCACTGTATTGGAAGAGTGTAAAAAAAAAAAAAAAATAGTATTTGTCAATGCCACATTTGTTTGTTTTTTTTTTTTCAGGGCATGTTGTAGGTGCTGCATTTACACAAGGAACCACATGCCTTTCATGTGCTTTGCCTGTCAGTGCTACACAAAAATTTGAGTGAAATACACTTTCAAAAGTCCATTTGCAGAGCAATGAAATGAAACCATCTTAATCTAACAGTATGTAAAAGTGTGTAAATTTGGCAGTGACATATGGATGTATAATTGTACAGCTTATGTACTGCATTAATGAGGTATAAAACTTGTCTTGAGAATGCAGCTATGCAGTGACTTTCATTCCACAGACCCATCAGAACAGCATATCAATGAAAGCATATTCTTTCCACAGTGTTCAGAAGACATTTGTTAAGTGTTAGCACTAGTTGTTGTATGGTTCAGAGAGTCACTGTAAGGCCTGAAAGGGCTGAATTTGCCCCACTTGGACTTACTGTCATTGAACTATTAGCTGCCATGATTTAATATTTCTGTCAGATGTCAGACTCCAGGCTGAAAGGACCATCTTGGCTGCGGGCGTGGTTCTGTGCGGGCTTTGCTATCTCTACTCTACACTACACACTATCTCTACAAACCTTTGGAAGGGTTTTACAGGGTGTGTTGCAACAGGACAAACGGTGCAAGCTGCAGGGAAGCAGAGGCAGAAACAGGGGCCCAAAGTACCAAAAGAACAGACAAAAGCATAGAGGGCTGCTAGGGATGAGGATTCTGGGGAGAGACTTAGGAGAGAAATCTTCAATATCTCTCTATCTCCACGCTGTTTTCATAGCTCAACTCTGTATGTGAGGGCTTCCTTTCCACAGTCTGTGCATTGTTGCTCACATTCCCATGTGTATGGGAGACAGCGAGCAACCCAGGACTGGATGGCGAGGTGCATTTGTAGATAACTGGAATTCAAAGCTGATGGAAACCAACCACGTATACCTTGAAGACTTGCAGCTACAGAGGCAAACTGCGGGCATGCAAGGCTCTCATTTTGGATCAGCAGAGTGGCTAGATGAGCAGACCAGTAAGAAAATCTCATCAGAGTTGTAAGAAGCTTAAAAACAAATTTTGCATCTTGTGTGAACTGTTCAGAGTTTGTAAAAAAACAAACAAAAAACAAATAAACAAAAAAACAAAACCAAAAAACCCAACCAAACTAACAAAAACCAACCCCAACAAAAACCCACACCTATTCCTTGTTGCATTTCTTAGTAAGTAGCTTCAGCTAAATTTTTATTGTCCTAATGTTAACACTTGAACATCTTCAAAATAAATCACCTCTCTCTTCTGAAACACAGTTTAAGTGAAACACTGAGGTATATTTAATCTAAAAGTAAAACCACCACACAAAAAATTAAGTATTTGAACTGAAATGAAATTGAAATACATGGCAGCATGGTCCTTGGCCAGCATTTTGTGCAGTGATAAAGCAGTGGGTTGGACCTTTGGAAAGGTGAGTGTGAGACTGGTCAATGGAGTAGAGCACTGAGGGGACTCTTGAAGACTGTGCCCTCATTTCAGGCACTATGGTGCAGCGAGACCAGAGCTGTAAAGTGGAGTGGTTAAGTGCTGAGGGCCCATTGCCCATGTTAGATGCAGTTCAGAAAGGCTCTGTCTGGTCCTACGATCACATCTCGATTAGTGGTTGAAGTACATTAGTGGCAGTCTTCCAGCTTTGTTTCATGTCGAAACAATCTGTTTTATGCTCTCTGAGGCTGCATCTCAACACAAAAGACTGCAAGTAGGAGCAACTGGGATGCTTGCTTCAAAAGTACCCAAAACAGAGGAAGACCTAGAGAGAAACTGACAAAGGAGGATGTGGAATGAAAAGTAAAGGTAATCTAACTGGGATCAGATTTTCTCATCAAGATATGTTGATGTGATAATAAGGAATTGAAAAAACTACTACTATTATATTGGACTTTCTGGGGATCTGTGCTGGAGAAGAGGTCTGGCATGAGGACAGTCTGAGTTTGCACCCCCAGGCTCTGGGGGTACATGCATCTTTTTTCTGACAAAGTCTGTGAGTGTCTGGGCAACTGGACATTGGAAACAGAGAAAAGGCTTGTCCCAAGTAGTGTATGCATACCCAAAGTTACATTGAAGCAAAACATCCCTATTCTTGGAACAACTGATTCACCTTCACAAAAACTTTTATCAACATAGTCAACATTATGGATATGTTTTCCTTTATCAGATCTAAGTAAGGAACACAGGGAACAAATCTTTTTGTAGGAAACCTTTAAGTTTCTCAAAGTGTACTTGTTGCATATGTTTGACAAAATCTAGAATAAATTCAACTGTCTGCACAAGACAGGCTATTTTATACTGACAATGCAAAAAGCCAAGCACAGTTTGGAAAAGAGGTTGTTCTGAATGTTGGTTATAATGAGAACCTTTTAGCTTAATTCTACGCAAAGTGATGAAAACAATCATTAAACTTCTTACAGCTCTAATAAAGTACATGAGGTGTGAAACATGATGAGCCAATATTTAAGATTCAAGTTTATAACTGAACAAATCTATAAAATCCTCTGTTGTCCCCAAAGCCTGAATGAGAAAAAGATAAGTCCATCATGATCATGGAATTCAGACACTTCAGACTGAGACCAGCCAAGGTAGTTTTCCATCCCTCCTCACCTAATAAAAAAGAAAAGCTGATACATAATTTTTAAAATAAGAGTGTTTGGCAAAGTGAAATGCTTTAGTAGTTAAGTTTCCTGACATGCATACCTTAGCAGCACACTGTACTCTACCAGACTCTCTCTTCCACCTTTGGTGTCCCCATTTACAGTCCAGACTCTGTAAACTGAAATATTCTCTGTTATTTCCTTGCTGGGTCTTTGCATATGTATTTGCAAGTGTTGGGCAGAGGGGCTGATGAGACTGAAGTTTGGGAAGGAAAGTAGAGAGGTCAAGTTGAGTTCAGCATGTGAATTGGTAAGAAGAAAACCTGTATCTGAATCTACAATGAAAAATGTTATCTCTTTTTGGAGACTGATGATTAATTTTGGGGAAATGGGAAACAGAGTGGCAAATATCCCAATGGTTTCAGCAGTGACTTTGTGGCAGAAGGACATGGAAGATCTTCATTTTTGACACAATACTAAGGATGCTAAAGAGCACATATCATCCTTACCAGCCTGGATAATTAAAAAGAAATAAAAAAAAAAAAAAATAAAAAAAAAAGGGGGGGGGGGGGAGGAGAATATTGATTCTGTCAAGGATCATAAGCTGTCTGATCAAAGTACCAAAACTTAAGTCATAATTCCTATTTTGATGTCAGTTATGAAATGTACATTTCTTAATGGTTTACCTAAATGCAATGGAATGTCTTTCCAAAGCTGATCAGGGTTTCATTTCTGCACTTTATCAGCATGAAGTAGGTAATCTGAGCCTTTTCATCTCCGGGTACTCATCTGTGCTGAAGAGACATCTGTTAATTAGAGCCTTCTCTCAATATAGATTTTCTTTCTTTCTGTGCGTATGTGAGTGGAATCAGGCTTTTAACAAAGCAACCAAGTAAGTCTGTATTAAGTGCTCTGTGGCAGCACTGGATATGCAGACACAGAATGCAAACCTGTCACCTTTTGTGTTTGGGAGGAACGCTCTGTCTTTTCTGTGGATGAGAGAATTAACTGGAAAAACAAAGAGCAGTTTCATACCTGATTCTTTGCCAGTGTCTTAAGTCCTGTATGAAATCAGTAAAGCTGGCATCTATTTTTTCCAACGTAATTGTTGAGAGAATGGACTGCAGAGGTTATATCAGCCCAGCATACCAATATGATTAAACGTGTAATATGTAAGTTTTTATGTTGTCTTTGTGGTCTCCAAGAAATGTATAAGTAATAAGAGAATTAAGGAATGCCATAAACAACCCCATTTTCAAATGGGTCCTGAGCAAACTTTAGTTCAAATACACAGGAACATGTCTGCTCCATTGTTGGAGTTAACTTGTTATCTATCTTCTAAGTATGTAATGGCTATCACAGTAGAGAGATGATGTGCAAAGAAAAAAAAAAGGCACGAAAAAGGAAATGTTGAATATGTTGAATATCCCTATCATTACAAATCTCAAAAATTCAGTGATGATCAATGACTGAGCATTGGCTAGTGAAAACTTGAGGGACCAAAAGAAGTCAGTCTTCCCACAGATAAAGGCAAAACTGTACAAAAGATTTGCAAGCATCTGCTTGAGATAACAGAAGACTTAGAAAGGAGATTGAAGGGATAGAACAAGCAGGTAAAAAGTAATGCATGGCTGATCCTATAATTGCCTGTAAGATTTAAAAGTTTATCACTAGTAACAACTTTTCCACAGTGGACTGAAAAAAAACAAGTTGAGAAATTTGCTGATGCAATTTGTAAATAGTATGATTGTGTTAAAGCAACATGGAGATTAGATTAATGAGTTGACTATCACTTGTACATTTTCAGATAATGTACTTAAACCAAACTCTTAAGAGAAAATTTTTTTTTTCTGAATAATCCTGGTAACATGCTTCCCTCTGCTCTATTTGTGCTCTTGTGAGAGGCTACAGACAAGTAGAAGAAAAAAAAAAATCTTAGAGCTGTGCATGAATCAAGGCAAGGAAAGATCAGATTGTTTCTTATGAGTCTCTACCACTTATTCATTATCTTAAAAAATGTGTGATACTTTGATATTCTCACCACAAAAGCCACTTTACCTTGAGACCCTTAAGACACATTCATATGGTGGAGTGGTGGAAAACCACAGCTGTGTAGCATGCCATACAGCCATATGCCATGGTCCTACCAGTGCAGCTCTGCAATGGTATTCATGCAGCCCTGCAGCTGGACAGGCCCTCCTCTGAGGGGCAGAGCTGGTGAACCTGGGGGAATGGAGTCATGCTGCCATGCTGTCCTGGTTTCAGCTTAATTCAGAGTTCATTTTCTTCCTAGTAGCTGCTATGGTGCTGTGGTTTGGACTTAGTATGAGAACAATGCTGATAACACACTGATGGTTTAGTTGTTGCTCAGTAGTGTTTAGTTTAGTAGTGTTAGTCTAGTCAAGGACTTTTCAGCTTCCCGTGCTCTGCCGGGTGCACAAGAAGCTGGGAGGGAACACAGCCAGGACAGCTGACCCAAACTGGCCACAGGGCTATTCCATACCACCTGACGTCACGCTCAGTATAGAAACAGGGGGGAGCTGGCCGGGGGTAGGGATCGCTGCTTGGGAACGGGCTGCATCGGTTGGCGGGTGGTGAGCAATTGCATTGGGCATCACTTGTTCTGTATTTTCCTTTATTATTATTATCATTATTATTATTATTATTATTACTTTCCTTTTTTCTCTGCTGTTCTATTAAACTGCCTTTATCTCAGCTCATGGGTTTTAGGGGTTTTTGTTTCGGTTCTCTCCCCCATCCCACCGGGGCAGGGGAGGGTGAGCGAGCGGCTGTGTGGTGCTTGGTTACCAATTGGGATTAAACCACAACACATGCTGCATGTTTCTCTCTCACACATGGGAGTGAGACTTGGCTACCTGGATTGGGACTCATCTTTTCTGTAGCCCCTTTCTCAGTTTAACCTCCTATTTCTGCAGCTGATTCTCTGTAAGCAAACAGTTTTCTTTCAGCCTGTGAAAAAAACAATTGTATGAGCAGATACTACAGGAGTTACCAGAATGGAAAGATTCTCCCAATTGGTATTGATCTGTGGTTTGTTTTTTCTATTTTTTTTTTTTCTTAAGAAAAAACTGAAGTGCTATTATGGTACTGTATATAAATGGATATATTTTTCCTTGCAGTAAAGGTTCCTTAAATGCTAAGATTCGTTTATACGTTCCTGGTTTTATTTTATTATAATTTTACCTTTTTGCAGTCTTGCTTGCAATCTCTTAGGGTGAGTGTCTGTTCATCTTTATTAGCTTTTAAATTTCAATAAAATTATTCCATAGTTTATGTCAAGGGGATTAAAGGAAATCACAGAATCACAGAATGGTAGGGATTGGAAGAGATCTCTGGAGATCATCTAGTCCAACCCCTCTGCTAAAGCAGGTTTGCCTAGAGCAGGCTGCACAGGACATTTGCCAGGCAGGATTTGAATATCTCCAGAGGAGACTCCACAACCCCTCTGGGCAGCCTGCTCCAGTGCTCTGTCACCCTCAAAGTAAAGAAGTTCTTCCTCACGCTCAGCTGGAGCTTCTTATGCTTCAGTTTGTGCCCATTGTCCCTTGTCCTATTGCTGGGCACCACTGAGAGGAGTTTGGCCCTGTTCTTTTGACACCCACCCTTTAAGATATTTATAAGCATTTATAAGATCCCCTCTTAGTCTTCTCTTCTTCAGGCTAAACAAGCCCAGCTTCCTCAGCCTTTCCTTGTAGAAGAGATGCTCCAGTCCCCTAATCATCTTTGTAGCCTTCCTCTTTGTTGAAATGGGGAGCCCAGAACTGGATGTAGTACTCCAGATGCAGCCTCACTAGGGCAGAATAGAAGGAGAGTATAACCTCCCTCGACCTGCTGGCCATACCTTTCTTAATGCACCCCAGAATACCATTGGCCTTCTTGGCAACAAGAGCACACTGCTGGCTCATAGTCAACTTGTCATCCACCAGGACTCCCAGGTCCCTCTCCCCAGAGCTGCTTTCCAGCAGTTCATCCCCCAGCCTGTACTGGTGCATGGGGTTATACCTCCCCAGGTGCAGCACCCTGTCCTTGCCCTTGTTGAACCTCATCAGGTTCCTCCCTGCCCAACTCTCTAGCCTGTCCAAGTCTCGCTGAGTGGCAGCACAGTCTTGTGGCATATCAGCCACTCCTCCCAGTTTTGTGTCATCATATACTCTGTTCCCTCATCCAGGTCATTGTTGAATAAGTTGAACAAGACTGGGCCAAGTGCTGACCACTGGGGAACCCTGCTAGCTACAGGCCTCCAACTAGATTCTGCACTGCCGGTCACAACCTTCTGAGCTCTGACATTCAGCCAGTTCTCAATCTACCTCACTACTCATCTAGCCCACACTTCCTGAGCTTCCCTATGAGGCTGTTATGGGAGACAGTGTCAAAAGCCTTGCTGAAGTCAAGGTAAACAATATCCGCTGCTCTCCCCTCATCTGCCCAGCCTGTCATGCCATCATGGAAAGCTATTAGATTGGTCAAGCACGGTTTCCCCTTGATGAATCCATGTTGACTACTCCTGATAACCTTCTTTTCCTCCACTTGGTTAGAGATGACATCCAGAATGAGCTGTTCCATCACCTTTCCAGGGATGGAGGTGAGACTGACCAGCCCGTAGTTCCCCGAGTCCTCCTTCTTGTCCTTTTTGAAGACTGGAGTGACATTAGCTATCCTCCAGTCCTCAGGCATCTCTCCTGTTCTCCAGGACCTTTCAAAAACGGTGGAGAGTGGTTCAGCAATGACATCTGCCAGCTCCCTCAGTACTTGTGGGTGCGTTCTGTCAGTGCCCATGGATTTGTGGGTGTTCAGTTTCCTTAAATGATCCTTAACCTGATCCACCTCAACCAAGGGAAGGTCTTCCTTTCTCCAGGCTTGCTCCCTTGCCTCCAAGGACTTGGATGGCTGAGGGCCAGCCTTGGCAGTGGAGACTGAAGCAAAGAAGGCATTCAGTAACTCTGCCTTCTCTGTATCCTCCTTCACCAGAGTACCCACCTCATTTAGCAGCAGCTCCACATTTTCCCTAGTCTTCCANCTCTGTATCCTCCTTCACCAGGGTACCCACCTCATTTAGCAGCAGCTCCACATTTTCCCTAGTCTTCCATTTGCTACTGATGTACTTAAAGAAGCCCTTCTTGTCTTTGACATCCCTTGCCAGATTTAATTCCAAGTGGACCTTAGCGTTCCTCACAGCTTCCCTGCATGCTCTGGCAATGTTCCTGTATTCCTTCTAAGTGGCCTGTCCCTCTTTCCACATTCCATAGACCTTTCTCTTTTGTTTGAGTGTTGCTAGAAACTCCTTGCTCATCCATGCAAGTCTCCTGCTCCCTTTACTCGATTTCTTACTCATAGAGATGCACTGTTCACATTCTCCTGCTCAATTTTTTTCCTCACAACTGGATTACTGAGAGAAGTTATCACCTTTAGGCACTTAAAAGTTCACACAGTGTTTTCTCAAACAGCAAGGGCAATGTCTTTTGGCTTGAAAATTCAAATTCAATTGAATTTCAGGCCATGTCAAATTTAGCACTGAGAATTGCAAGGGTCCAACGTAAGTGAGCATGTGGCCATACATGAAGCCTGTATCAAATATATAGGCACCTTAGTAATGGATTACAGTTGCATTCTTTTCAAATAGTTAGATCATGGCAAGCTAGCAATAGCATTAATTCTTGCTAGCTTAAAACTTATTTTCTTAAATGTGGTATACAGTACATAATAGATAATGTATTAAAATATAACCTGTATAACCATAAGAACAGTCTTTTTTACTGTAAGGGTAATCGAACACTGGAACAGGTTGTCTGGACAGGTTTGGGATTCTCCATGCATAGAGTTATTCAAGTCTCAGTTGGACACAGCTCTGAGCAACCTGCTGTAATGGGCTCTGCTCTGAGCAAGGAGCTTGAACTAGATGATCTCCAAAGGTCCCTTCCAACCTCAACCTTTCTGTGATTTTAGATTTGTAACACTCTTACTGTAGTTTTAATAGACTGAGACTTTCCATGCCAATTTTCATACTGAAGCACATTTTTATGACACAAAATTTGTGCCACTATTATATATAAAGGGAACATGGAATAAAGTCTGGAGTTAGGGATTGGCATATAAGTCATGCATGACAAAGCATTAGGCATGGTTATAATTAGCAATTATCAATAGTAGTCTCCTATGATTTTTCTGTATCATATAGCCCTTTACTATCTGTTTTCAATTTCCTCTTAAATTAGTAGAATACCTATTTCATAATGTATTCAATCTGATTTTCTTATGCTTTCAAAAATCATTATCAAAAGAACCCGCTGAGCCTACTTTTATCTGTTTGAGAGTTGTTTATATCTATTTTCTTTTATTTTTAGATTCATCAGGTTTCTTATCTATTTTATTTTTCTGATTCTAGGATTGCATTTTATTGTTTGTACAGTGATGCATTTTCCTTTTGGAAAGACTGTCCTTGATATACAGTATTTGTTTTTTCAAACTGTAAGGCAGCTTAATTTTTGAACTTAGACACACAGCTTCTCCCCCCCACCCCCCCTTAGTGTCATACTGGGTGGGGTTTGCAAGCAGGAAACTATTTCAGAGACATATAGAATCATAGAATTGTTAAGGTTGGAAAAGACCTCTGAGATCACCTAGTCCAACTGTCAAACCTGCTCAGACCTGGTGAGCATTCCTCCTTTCCCCTTCCACTTGGGATCTGCTGCTGCATTTTGAAGAATAAAAAGGGAAAAAGGATGTTGTTCTTCTGTATTTCATCTTGGAGGTGGTTTCATTTCTGCATTGAAACAGTGATTTGATATTGCCCCAGTGTTACTGAGTGGACCTTATTCTGCAAGTTGCAGCTCAATCATTTCCCAGTAATTTTATCGGCAGTTGGGACCACTCAGAACTTTGAAGCCAAATTATGCAAAGCCTGTTGAGAACCCTTCTGGAGGAGGAAAGGTATTGTAATGAATCTAACATATTTACTCTCTTTAACTCAGTGAGAGGAAAGTGGTCTGAACAGGGAGTTGGAAAGGGACTGAAAGGAAGAAGAAAGGCTCCTTGATTTAGGATTGCAAAGAAAAATTTGTCCTTCTTGTAGAGGCTTGAGAAATTAGTCTTCAAAGAAAGGACAAACATCTGCCAGTAAAAACAAGTTTAACTTGCTTGTTGCGATTTTTTTTCTTTTCTTTTTTTTAAATAGAAGAATCTACTGTGATAGAAGAGTCTAGAAAAGTCAAATATGAAGGTTGTTAGGAAGATGCATAACTAGGGAAGACATTTTCTTTCTGTTTTGTAATTAGGAAAAAGAGGGCTCTACTTTGTGCCTTAGCTTTAGGAAGTAGCCGTGACACCTGGCTGCCCCTGTGCTTAGGGCACGGTTACGTGGACTGCTCAGTCTAGCATGTATAGACAGTAAGAAATTAGAAGAACAAACCTGTTTCTTGTTCGAGCTGGTCTGTTACCAGGAATCTGGTAAAATCTGTGCCTATCAATCAAAAAGAAAAATTCTGGTCATAGAGCATCTAAGAAGTGTAGTCCTTGATGTTGTGTTGTCATTAATTGACCACCTCCCATTTTTGTGGAAGGAAGGTATTACCCCAATTTCCTGCGTAACAGGCTTTTTTCCCAATTATTCATACTTAGAGGTAGTGGTGTTTTACTTTTGCTGCTCAGATTGGCTTAAGCAGCATTCTGGCAAGGAAACAGATGTGTCTGTGTATATCTATCTCTCTCTCTCTCTCTCCTATCTGTTCTCGCTATGAAATATACATTTTTTAAATGACAGACGAAACAAACACTTATCACTATTTTTTTAATTAAAGTACTTGTATATTTGCAATCTAAGTTTAAATAATTCCTATTTGTGTTGGGTTCCCCTTGGTCACTATCAGTGTTGAATAATTTACTTTTTCATAAAATCAATCTATTTAGGTTGAGTTTTAAAAATTATGTATTTGTGTGTTTCAGTAGTCTCTGACAAGAAAGCTCACTATGTATTTTCTTTTAATTGCAGGCTAAAAAATGGAAAAGTGATTTTGCGTCTGTCTCATGTTTTAACTGGGTGTGATCTGTCAAATACGCTGTATTAAAAATAAAACAGCTTCAGGTCACAGATTATGGATAAGATTCTGGTGGTAACTGCTAAATTAATCTCAAGATACATCTGCTTTATGGTGAGGTTTGTGGGCAACAGTAATACCACTGCCTAGTGGCATCATGTTTCATTGGCTGAAGCAGTAAGTGGGGAAATTCCGATAAAAGCCAAGAGGATATTTTTTTTTTTCCCCTCCTGATTCGTAGGGCAGAATTTTGTCTTTTATTTTCTTTGCAGCTATCTACTCCTAAATTTTAGTTCCAGGTATTATAACAATCTGTTATGTTCATTCAGGAATATTTATTAGTTTATTAAACTGAACTGCACTTAGATGAAATTTTAAAAAATAATCTATAAGATCCCAGAAGTTCACCATGCGAGCGCAGCACTCTACAGCAGGGCAGAACTGCATAATGGAAACTATTTGGACAACACTCTTCCCTTCCAATCTTTCAGATTTTCTGTAGTGCTTCTCAGCAATGACAAAGTATTTACTGCTTTCTAGATTATCTGAGTACTTACAAGTGTATCACATAAATTATTCACTATATAAATGCATGAAAATTTGCAGTATCCCTGCAAATTACAAGAATATCAGAAGTGACAGGTAATTTATTGGGTATGGTTGTTAACTGGACATGAAGTCAGTATGAGCCAATAACCAGTGCAGTTTCTTGTCTCTGACAGTGAAACGCTGTCTTTAAACCTCATCAGGCTTCAGGTTTTTTTAGTCTGTAAAACCTAATTGTTAAATAGTCTGTGGGACCTCCAGCAGCTATGCCAGTTGGACATTAAGCTGGGTTTTCTTTTTTTCTCCATTAATAGTTTAACTCTGTATTGTTGTGAAGAAGGCGGGCTGAAAAATTCAGTGTGCTGGATTGCTCACATGCATAAAACCATGCATGTGTGAGTGTCCTCAGGAGCAATGAGTCCAGTGGCTTCTGCAGTGCCTGCTGCCAGACTGACATTGCTCACATTAGGCCAATTCCCACAGTGGCCCCCAAGCATTCACAGATTCCTCTGGTCCCAGTTACAGCTCCTGTCTCACTTTTGTTCCCATGTGCTGTGTGGGTGTGGATGCTGAATGGGAAGATTTTGCGGGCTGATGGGATGTGCGTGCTGGGGAATCCCATTTGAAAAGGGTCCTTTTAAGCCATGTCGGTGTTACACCACTGTCATTTTGCTGAAGCATTCTGAGTCCTTTTCAATTCTTCACATTATTTACTGAACTTTTAATCTGCATCCCCACCTTTAAAGTTCCTTTGGTAAGCCTCTTGGCGAGCTACTATGCCTGCTTGCTTGCTAGAGCACTATTAAGCTATGTATCTTGATGAGATACAAAGTGAGATGTGCATGTAATCGACACATAAGAAAACAGAAGTAAAGTACAGAAGCCCACCTGGGAATACGTGTTGGTTTGATTTTTGTCAGAGGTTTATAGTTTCTTTTTAATTAACTGTCACAATTAAAATGTAAGTTACTGTCAAATATATTTTCTTTGCAAAAAGAAATTGAGTTCTCTGTGGGGCAGTGAAAGTGTATATCCGATGCCTCCAAATGACCTTTGTCCTTTAAAGTCCAGCAAAACTTCATTCATTGCACTTTTGGGGCTCTATAAGCCTGGAGGAGAAACATTGTCATTCAGAAGTCAATTCTGCTAACCCATTAGGAAAGCACATTCACACTAATGGTTCTATAGTCAATCAGTGACAAAGACCTACAGGAAGACATACCTGTTTCACTGTTCACTGATCTTGCGATTCGATCAATGTTATTTTGAATTAGTCTTTTTTTACTTCATCTGTAACATCTCTTTTTACAGCCAGCCTGAATGTATACCATAAAACTGTACTGCAGATATTGCTAAAAGGACCAGCCATGTCTTTTACAGGTCTAAGTCCATAGTAGAGGCTCAACTTCATTCACCCACACAGTCTCAGCTGTGTTCAGATGAGCTCCTATTATTCCATGGTACCCTGAGGAAGTAATAATCATGATCTCTTTGACACTTTGAGATGTTGCTGTTCTCTCTAGCAGAATTTCTCAGCATGTACCGCAGGCTTTCTGTATGCTTCCAAATTGTTAGGGAAGCTTTCAGACATTTAAATTTTGCTGTTGTGTTCACAGAGTTGTAAAAATACAAGAATGACTCTGGGTTTAACTTTTGTCTGTTACAGGTGGTCTGTGCCTTTGGTTTTGTGGTCCATACCCCATGGTTCTCGGGTAGGACCATAGCCAGAGAGCAACCTGCAGAGCCTGTGCAGTCTGTACAGAGGATGGATTGATTGTCTATGCTCACCTGTCCCTGGCTGCATGACGAGGTCATTCAGCTGGTAAGAGTCTGTGGGATCTGTATGGATTTGACTTGGTTGCTCCTGTGAAGAAAGGCTTTTGCCAGTGTTTCATTTCCTCTCTGCTTTTCACCACTGCATGTAAATACAAGCTAGATTTCCAAGGAGAAGGTAAGAATCTTAAATGAAAATACCTATACTTGTGTGAGTCAATTGTTTCAGTTGAAAAGGAGCTCCACAGGTGACCAGATAATCTAATTGTTCAGATCTTATTCTTCTGCAATAATGAAAAGGTTTGTAAGGTGTTCAAAGTTAGAATGTGTCAAATTAGGTACATTATAGAGGAAACCATATCTAGAAGGTGCCATATAGCAATATGGAAAGTGGTTGCCTATGCAGTGCCTTAAATAACTGAGAAAGTGGCATAGGGAGAAGATAACTGTTATAGCACAGGTGTTAGTAGAGGCAACAGAAAACATGTCTGGATGTGGGCAAGAACAATTTTGTAAGGCTTTTACAACAAAGAAAAATGACGTGATTGGGATACAATATGTCCACAAGTTACATGGTCTGAAAGGAGAAAGGAGAATTACTGTTAGTTGTAAGCAGAAGATGAAAATGAAGTAATTGCTGTAACATTGTAAAAAGCGATTAATACAGTTCTAACTGAAAAAAAGCTTGAGCTTTCTGCTGCATAAAGAGTAAGAGAAAGATACAGTCTGGTCCAGTAGGAAACTTGGCTGGAATATGAGACTCCACTCTCCTGGTCCAGGTCAATTTTTCATTGACCTACTGCATGTTTTTCCCATCTGTAAAATGGCATACAATGAATATCTATCTTCTGAAGTGCTATAGTATCTTAACCTAGCAAATCAGTTAGATTCATATGCTTAATAGCAAGCATATGTAAGTAACTGCTTACTATTCCATGTAAGTAAGGAGGAGAGTGAAAGCAAACTTTGCAAAACCACAGACTAGATGGTCAACCATTTGTGGATTTGCAGAGCTTGCAAAAAATCTAATTTGAGCCAGTGGATGTTCTTAGTCTGTTATTTGAAGAGAGAAGGGAGAGTGCTTTTCTGACCAGCTAATGTTATCCGCCCTGTGGTCAGTAGTGGAGAGAGGCATGACTAGGAGGTGCTCTAATTTGTCTTCTGCAGGAGCTCCTCTGTGCTGGCTCTACAAGATCCTAATTTAAATGCTGAAATCTGTATTCTCAAACTAGATGGTAGGAATTACTCTCTAATTAGTCAACTTTTTCAGTATTTATGCATAAAATTATTGTCTTGAAGGGCCTGATATTGCTCCCTTTGATATGGAGAGGAGGTGATGATTCACTGTCAAGTCATTCAGACCCAAATACCTCCACCTGTTACATTTGTATCTATCTTTACTTTTCTATTGATGTAAACTGGTATTTTCTCATGAGTAAACTTTTTGGTCACAAGTTTTACAAAGTTCAGTACATAGGGTACCTACCTGATCATGGTGCCAAACCTTGGGAACTTGTAAATAATTACACAAATTGCAAAATTTAACAAAATTACATAAATCCTTTGAACTACCTAAACAATGTAGTATTTTGTTTGTAATATTTCATCATTTTTTTTCTTACCTGAATCCAAAAGCTGGGGATTGTATAGCAGTTTTTCTTTCTCTGATGACCTGTTACCTTCTGAACTCAGAAACGCTAAAGAACTTGAACCTTAAAAGTTTAAAATGAAAAAGCATATACTTGGGGAGAAAAGAAAAACCTAATTTATGATTATTTTAAGCCCCTCAAAATTTGGAGTTTCACAGTATTACATCATAAGGTTGAAAGAAACTCACCCAAACATCAGCAAGTTTTTTTAAGTGCATTTTTATTAAGCAGGTTTTCTCTAATTGTGTGATGTAGTGTTCATTTTTCACTCTAATTTCAATGATCTTTTTCTTTAACTTTTCTTTCACAGTCTTAGATTTATCAAAAGGGACCCCTGTCTTGTCTTGGTCAACTTTCCAAGTGGCTTGTGAATTGTAGGCATGAAACTAAGCAATAATAGATATATAAATTTGTCTTTGTCTATTGAAAATAATGCTCTCACATATAGCTATTTTCTTCTAACATCATATTCCTGCTCCCGTTCTTTTTCTTCCTGTGCCCATTCTGCTTAATATCAGGACAGGAACATTCTTAAAGTTAAAAGATTGCTTTATGTTGGCATCCTCTTTCCTGGTGTGAAATCGCTTGACTTGTCCATCAAGTTTCTCTGTCAGCCAATGAGTGTATTACTGCTAACAGTCTGTGTCTTGCAAATTAAACCAGCACTGAGATCATAAACTTTCTTTTTACTCTGATAATTTTCAGATTATTGGTTATTCTCAGATAATATTAAAATACTGTAATGGGAACTTTTGCACAAGTTTGCAGTCCTATTCAATATTTTCATTTAGAGCAATTCTGTAAAAAAAAGTTATGAAAGGTTATGAGTGAATGATCAACTCTTACTAATGTTTTCTAAGTCTCTAAAGCCTGACTTTGGTCAGTGAGGTTTCCCGATTGCTTCCACAGAGGAGCATGACCATGCTTCTTGGTTAGTCTAGAAAGCCAGCTTCAAAGCCAGTGCAGTGAAATTCAGTTGTGTGCATGTACTCATTGAGTCGGCATCTGGTACACTCCAGGTGCCATAGACATGCAAAATTAATATTAGACAATTTAAACTTAATTGCACTGTCAGCACACACTGTTCTGCAGTCAATTGATGCTTGTCTCCTACACTTAAAAACAGAGGCTCGGTGTTCTTTCCACCTCTATTTTTCCTGTTCTGCACAGCTAAATGCATATATTAATACAGTGGTATCTGATTAAAATAAATGATAGCATGATATTTGAAGGAAAAGTAATTGTCTCCAAGATGTCAATAAAATTAAATTACATCCTTCCCATTCTAGCTTTTCTCAAGCTCAGGATTCCCTGTATTCTTTCAGCACTGCTTTTAATGGGCTTTGAGTTCATCATGTTACTCTGTTGAAGATGATCTTCATATGGTGGAGGTGCTGCCAGACCTACAGAAGGGCATTGCTATTCCTTAGTAGTTTGGAGATTTTGAGCAGAGTAGTAGCCAGTCAATTTTAGGAATTACAAGCATAGTTAAGTCCATGTTTCCAAAATTATGAACTTTTTCACAATTAAGAATATCCTTTCAATGTATTGTAAATTTTGAAGCTGTTATCAGAGCACGTACTCTCTCTGTCAAAATTAATCCTCCTGGGGATAGTGTATTAAATGAGGGTGAAAATGGATATCTTCAGTGTGAATGCACTGGAATTAAATTCATAACACGTTACCACAACTGTAAAGATATTGCTAAAGAAGTTTTTATCATTTTATATTTGAGGAGTATTTAAAAACGTATAATGGAACCAACAACCATGGCATGATTTTAGGAATGTGTGATAAACAAAGGTCTGATTGCATTCATCCGAAAGAATTCTACCCAAATCCCTGAAGGCCCAATGAATTAATGTCTGCCCAAATCATGTTATAATGAGCCATAATTTATTTATAATGTTTTTTGTGGAAAGGGAAACCTCTTTAAACTTCAGTTTTCTGTACCAATACTTAGAAAAGCACTCTTTTTTATTGCTAAATGGAATAGTTATTTATTTTCCCATAGTTATCTTCTGTTTCGTTCATTTCTTCCATTAGTGTCAACTTGTTGGTATTAGTGAGCTATTAATTGTGAACTATTCGTATTCTGAATATTAAATATCTGTAGGTTGTTCCTAAGTTTTTACTCTCCTGTGAAGACAAAGGCACCCCTGGCATGAGCCAAAGCTCTTCTGAAATCAACAGGGAAGTTCCTACTGCTGTTGGTGGGCACTGGCTCCTTTACATGGTATTTAGTGACTCCATTTAATAGATCTGTTGGCGAAACTGAAGTTATCCCTCTATCAGAATGATACAAGGAAAAAGCTAGAGGCCAGGCTGGCATTGCACACCAAATGCAGCTGGGAGATGTCTCAGAGTAAGATCCCATCAAGGTGAGAGTGGCCACAGAGCTCTCTGCATTGTGCCTCTGGGTATCAGCAGCCTTGCCAGGTGGGAGGGAGGTGGCATGCGAAGTCCAAAACCACCTACATTGCAAAGACTTCAAACAGGACAAGAAAAAAAAAAAAACAAAAAACAAAACCCAAAACTAACCCACAAACTAAAACCTCTTTTTTGTGTGTTGTTTTTTTTAAGTGCCGCTCTGTATGCACACATTCATGTGCTTGATTTATAACTAACAAGCAGCTCCATGCAGGCTTGAGGGCTGACATGGGTGAAGGGTTGCCCTGGCCTCACTGTGCAGTGGGTCCAGGCTGACCACCCTAAGTCCTGCCTTGAAAACGCTGTAGGCTGAATACTGTCTATTTCCCAGGATAAACCCCAAATTTTAAAGTTTTACTGTAGTTTCATGCTGTTTATTTTAATCAGTAAAAGTGAACAGTATTATGATACTCCCTAAACACATATTTTTTCAGCATGTAGACTCTCCTCCTATAGTGTTTCTAACACATTTCTTTAGCAGGCAAAAAATCATGGCTAAAAAGAGTACTTCAAAACACCTATTGAACAGTCATAAATCTCCCTTAGACCACTCTTTTTAACAGAGCTGTAATTTCACAATCTATGATATTAAAATGGAGTTTGGAAATGATAGTATTGCTACGTGGAATGTCAGAATGGTAAAATAAAGAATGCTATGCTGAGAGCTGAGAATTATCTCAGCTTTCTCAGTTTGGATCCAACTAAATCTATCAAGATAAGTGACAGGTGATTTATACTAACAAGGAATTGTCTGAGAGGAAAAAAGAACTGAAAGAGAATTGAATTGAGACAGACATGAGTGAGGAGAACGAGACACTTGAATTTCTCAGATGGGTCTAAGCATGTCATTGTATAGACAACAGCTGAGGAAGCAAAAAGAAATCACTGATCAAGCAGAGAGGCAACTACCAAACAGTAACCAGAAAAAATGGTAGAGAAACTGATTGAAGTATTCTGGACAAAACCAGATGAGGAATGTGCCTTACCACTAATTTATTTCACTGACTGCCTTAAAATTTCATTTGTGTATTTACTAAAAACATTTATCATCATACTTTTAAATCATAGATAATAAAAACACAGCTGAGGCATATTGGCAGCTGGTGTAAGAGGAGCATGGCTAGCAGAGGAGGATGGAAGCCTGCCTGTGCCTCCAAGGCCGCACGGTGAGCAGGGTAGGCAGCACGTAGGGTCCTCTGCGACACCTCGCTCACGCTTTGGTGCTGCTGTGTGGCTTCCATGGAGCCATGCAGCTCAGCAGGTCTCTGTGGCTGCAGAAGTGATTTGGCCCTTTTGTCCATTCTGATCTCAGTCAAATTGCTACTTCCCTTTCTGTATTTCTTTCCCTTTTATCTCTTGTTTTGAGTGGCGATCCTTACAGTGCACACCGCTTAGAGCACAGTGAACCTTTCTGAAGCAAAAGGCCACCATTGTAATATATCTTGATCGTTAACTTCTGCTGTTGGAAAAAGAGATTTTGTTCCAAGAAATAACCTGCTGAGCTAATGGTTCAAGTCTAAATAAAGCACATGCAGCTTTTCAGGACTGGCCTATTGCAAGGCTTGAGGGAGACCTGCAAGAGGACGAGAAGCAGAGCAAAGAAGGGAGCTTGTATAGGCAAGCCGCCTACAGGATGCTTCTGCTCCCCGGCCGCTTGGGTAGGTGGAGACAAGGGGCTGTGTTGCTGGGAGGCAACATGTCATGGGGTGAAAGGAGAGGTATGCAGGGAGAAGGAGACCAGATCACCTGCCCACTGGCAGTGGGGAGGTGACAGAGTTCCCTCAACAGCCAACAGCAGAGCAGGGAAAAGGGACAAGCAAATTGGGTAATCGCTGGGTGAGCTGTAGGGGGCTGTCAGCTGAACTATACTGATGTCAGTGACTTTAAGGATGTGTTTGTCAACCTGAAATGCATTAGGAAGGGGGATTTAACTATGAGATTCTTTTAGATTCTCACACTTTCTTTTTATGAAAAGCAATGAATATTTTGCTTGTTGAGAGGTTAAATATAAAAGCTTGTCTCTGGTGCAGCTGCCATTTATTCTGTTGCAGAGTACCTTTCTTATTTTGTGGTGATTTTTGACATGAAAAATTCATTGTTTCAGACCAACCACTCCTTTTTTCTGCCTTTATCATTCTTTAAATAATCTTTGAAATTCTGGAATAAAAAAGCTAGGATGAAGTGTCAGAACAGAACAGATCCAGTTCGTAGACTTTGGTTCCAACATTGCATAATTAGAGTTTTTGAAAACTTAATTGAAACTTCTTTTAGTGCTGTTCAGACCTGTCTACAGCTTTCCATTTGGCTACATAATAAACCTGTATCATTGTTTAACTACATCAACTGTGTTTGTTGGCTGAGTTGACATCAGATTTCTTACTTGAAGACGCAGCATTTAAGAGAGAGAGCAAGCATTTATTCTCATTTTCTTCACTGCATGCTTTGATGTGTGTACTGTTCACCTGTGCTCATCTGTTCAGTGTTTCTAGGTAATTATTGCAATGTAAGACCTATTTAATTATAACTTGTTACATTTATGTTAATAAGAAGTCCAAAGAGTATATATTTCTCCAGTCTGTATGATGAATTATTTTTATGGTAACAAGGGAAATTCTCTTTTCAGTAATGATGGTTACATTCTGGTAATTTATGTAGCCTAATTGGAATATTTCTTGTCTCAGTCCTTAAAAATAACTTTTTGGGTGCATTGCCAGTGCATTCTAATGCCACTTACTCATACATTTTGTCTTATTGATGCCAATCTTCTGTGACTCTGTGAGTATTAAAAATTCTGACTGTCATTCTATAGATCCTGTTAAATGTTAAAACCATCTGGGAATGTCTTAATCGATTAGTCTTGTGCAAACATTAGATGCAGAAAGATAGCAGTAAATTCCATCTACACCTTATGCTGTAACTACTACTGCTTTAGCCCTTATGAAAACCTTCTGAATTTTTCTAAATGTTTAAGATGATTATAAGGAAAGCTGACAGGTTTAGAGCCTAGAAGTTGGTGCAAGTATGTATTTAACATTCATACTTAGGAATTTTGTATAAGAAACAGCAGTGGTCGATATGCAATTTGTACCCTTATGCATTCGTTACTGTATCAGCATATGTTTTGGATGTTTAAAAGGAAAGATGAATCCATTTGCTGCCTGGGTAATTGACATTTTATGTTTACATGTAGTTTACAGTGAAGAAAATGCATTTTTCTGCCCTCTGGAAGAGCTGACTACTTTATATCCATTTGCAGTTTGTATGTTATCTGCTGAAGCTGGGAGACAGTAAAAGCTGCATATAAAGTGTAATGTCTGTACTGAACCTATAATAAATACTCAGATTCTGGCATTTTCCAAAGATTTTGATGCTCAGCAACTTAACTGAAGCAGAGCAAGCAACAGCTTATTTCACACTCAGAAAGTCTCCAAAAGATTCTTGTATTTTGAGGCTAGTAATTAAGTAGGGTAAGCATCTTCCAGATTCTGGTCCAGAGGGGTTGGAGGTGGCATCTAGGCAGCAAAACACCAAGCAGCACGGAGAGAAGCACAGCCGGAGTCAGCACATGGGCTGAAAGGCTGAGAGGAGGCCAGGCACCATGGGCATGGGGCAGACAGAGAGGCTGGACCCTGCGGTGGCAGGCAAGCAGGGGAGGCATACGGTTTCCTTACAGTTTGTCCCACCTTTACAATGGATGTCCCTGAGCAAAAGGTACTGTATGTTCACAGCTGGTCTATATTTGGATTCACGTGGTCATTCCTATAGAAGATTTTTTGGGGTTGGTTGGTTTGTTTATTTTTGAGGGATCTCACTTAAAGCATTTCATTGCTCCAGGTGTCCTCTAGTCACTGATGATCCCTATCTGCTTTTCCTTCAGAAGTGCCCTTCACAGGACAGCGATTGTAACACACATAATTTACCCTTCATAGAATATCGGCTGTCTTTTCCCCAGTAGGTTGTGTTTATCGGTGTGTTCGCCAGCTCTGGGCTAGCAGTGGAAGTAGGAGCCTGCATGCTGGCTCTGCTCCAGTGCGTTCCTTCAGACCCGTCATGGATCTGCAGCTGGCAGGTCCTTGGGGTCAGAAGTGGTTCAGTGGGAGTCCAGAGCATCCCCACTTACTGCCTGTGCCATTGCCTTCCCTCAGCAGTGCCGAGCCTGGCTTTGCTTCTGCCCAGAGCCAAATGGGATCATCAAACTGAAGAACAAAGTTTTCAAATTTTAAGGCAGTTTTTCTAGATTTTGCTCTAAATATATAGAACAAAGCTAAGCAGCTTTAAAGAGTGGAACATAACAATATCAAGAACAGAGAGTTTCAGTGCCCATGACTGTAATACTGCTCACTAGAAGACCAGCTATTGTATTAGCCTTTGCTATTCTTTTTTCCCCTTCCCCTTTCTCCCTATTTTCAACCAAAAGTACAATCCACTTCAAATCTAGAACAGTGTGGTAGATCCCATAGAGTACTACTAAGTCTGTAGCTGCCTGTGCTGATCTCTGACCCAAGAAGCCATGTGGGGTGAGCGGCTGTGGGCTCCTCTCTGTGGAGGCAGTCACGGAAGAGGTGTGCTGCCAGGAGAGATGGGATGTGCTAGTGCCACCTGAAATACCCCTCACAAATATCAGCAGCTGCTGGAGCCATCGTGATTTTTTTTTAAACTCGTAAAGTTGCTTCCCATGACTCTAGTCTTGTTTCACTCAAGAAGGGCCCTACAGTATCTTACCTGTGTTTCACCTGGCTCTGCCTCTGCTGTGACAAAATTAGAGAATACAGGTTGAAATTATAGCCCCAAATAATCTGCAGAGACTAAAAGGGATGCCCCTATATAACAGTGTACTCTTGGTATTGAAACTTTGAATCCTCTTGATTCAAAAAGAATTTGAATCACCTTGTAGCTTTATTTTCTAGTCTTACCTAATATTGTCTGCTGGGGAAGACACAAGGAAGTGTCTGATAACACACACGCATACATGTATCTTGAGCAAAGATCAAGGTAACTATCTAGTATTTGACTGGTAATTATTCAAGCCTTAGGAAACCATTTTCTTGAAAATACACACAAGGGAGAAATGAAAAATAACCATAATAAATTATTCATTTTGAGGAAATTAATATGCTAGCTGCAAAAATAATCACTCTGAAATGCAAATATGGCTAGAATGGTTTAGCTGGTTAGATATGCTGTATTGATAATAAATATTTATGGAAGTATAGGTTGTCATAAATGTTAGCTTTGGATACACAGCTTCTTCTACTTTAATTCTACATGAATTTGTAAATATAAATTGTGCTATTTCCTACAAACATTTCTAGACTCTAATTTTATTTTTATTTTGACCTGAATGCTTATTCTGTTTATATTTGTAATTCTCCAAGGTATAACTAGTGTTTCATCTGCTATACAAATAGACAATTTGCTTATTGCTGAGAAGGAAACCTTTAAATATTTAACAAAATCATGTTATGATTGCAGAAATCAAACAGGAAAGATTTTGGAGATCAAAATGCTGACTAAGTAAAGTTTGTGTTTTTAAGGAATATGTGATGAATTAAAACTTTGTCTCACATGTATGTGTTTTGAGTATAATGGTCCTTTGGACTTTGTTTATGCTACAGCCTGTAGGTAAAGCAAGTCACTCCATTACCTTAAATTCTCCCTTTTTTAACTACTCTTCCATGTTTAACATACTTGCCGCTAAAAATTGCATTTCAAAACCATCCAGGCAATTACCTTTGACAAATTTTAAAATAAAAAATACTTATTTAGGAAAAGTTACCAACATGTCTAATGATTGTAATAGATTATAATCTTTAATGTTGGAAATTCAGTATTGGAAATCTAATGTTAAATGTTTTGGATTGGATTGACCTCAGAGGAAAGATAGTTTGCTTCATCAAAGAAAATAAACTGTTCCGTATGTAGACATGTCCAATTTGATTTCAGTCAGGAAAAGTTAAGTAGATTTATTTGTGCAAACATATTCCTCACCTGCTATATTGCATAGCACTAATAGTGTTGTTCCGGTGGGAGATGCCATTGGGTATCACAGTGTGGCTTCTGCCTGTTTCTGGAGGAACTCTTGTGCCGCTGGGTATAGAGCAGTTCAGCAGTGGAGCCCTTCAAACGTGCCACATCGTGGGCCTTGCCTCAACAGAGACAGCAGCGAGATATTTTTAAGATAAATGAGATACTTTAAAATCTAAAGGTAACCTTATTTGCTTTATTGGTAGTTGAAGAACCTACTATTGGATGGTAGTTTTATAAATGGTTATCATCTATGTAACAAACTAGCTGATAATAATTAATTTGCTCAGTATTCTTTGGGAAAAGAGTGTTCACTGATCTTTATTTGTTTGAATTCTGGCTGTTGGGAATAACAGGAAAACTATTAAAATGTGTTTCAAGTTCTGGGCTCTTCAGTTTCAGTGATATCAAGAAAAACCACAAAGGTGTAGGTTGGGTATTTAAGGTGAAAATGAACTAAATTAGGTATTGCCATATAATGTTATTCTGTAGAAACCTTTTCCTAGTAGCAAGTATTTAGTGATACTCACAATAAGGATATAAGGGAAATATTTTGGTCTGTTGGGTACCTTGGTTTTAGACTCCTAAATCCTTGCATTCAGAACCTTGTGTTTTAAATTCACAAATGTATCTCTCAACAGTGGCAGAAGATGCCCTCTCCAGACCATAAAAACTAAAGCCAAAGAAAGGAAATTGTTCACAGCGGTGCTCTCAGAACTTTCTCTTTTAGCAGTTCACCTGTGGACCTGTTTAATTTCTTGGCATGAGACTCGTTAGCGGACTCTGGATGATGTCTCACTCATTACCAGAGGAATCATGGTCACCCAAAGAGCACCTGAAGTGCTTATGGAGTTGGGTGCCTTAACAATTAATGTGACTGAAAGCAAAACAAGTATTTCTTTTATTGCATAAGAAAGAGTCCTGTGTGTTTATAAATCTTCCACTTGGTACAAGGAACCTTTTTCAGTAATTCCTGTGTTGAACTCGTATGTGTTTCAATTATGATAGTCATCCAAGTCACTGTTTCTCCAGCTGTTGGGTGCCATACCCCTTTTTGAAGACTACAGAAGCATGCCAAAGGAACTGGAAAGTAGTAGAAAAAGCTTTAAAGTGTTCAAAATACTCTACTATCTTAGACTTTGTAGATAGATAGAAACAGAAAGCTAAAAGGGGGGGTGGTATTTTCAGTAAGTCTGAGAAATGCTGGTGGAAGGAATTCTTAAGCAGCTCCATTCCTCTTTATATTCAGATCGTGAAACAAGGGTATTTGAACTTCTTTCTTTGCATGGAAAAACACAGAGGGAGTCTGCTGGATATTTCTGTTCTAATTTGAAAAAGTATAGTGTATTGGGGGATATGTGGGAAAGCAATGCTATGAAAGCGTGTAATCTATTTTTAGCTAACCTTTAATGTACTGTAGTATGTGAAAATGAGCGAAAAATTAATAGCAGCAGTCCCTAAATCACTTTACCATCAGTACTGACTTGCATGCTTTGAAATCGCATGTTCTGTCTCTGCCTCATCCATGCTCTGAAGATGATGGTACTGCCACTTTTACCTTTCAGTAACGTTCCCTTTCAAGCTGTGTTTTTATGCTGATCCTTTGCTTTGCCAAAATTCCTTCCTTTGGTATATTTCATATGCAAGATGCCAAATACTTGCCATTTTCCCTGTGTTTTGCTTACCTGGCCCTATTCCATTGTTTTCTTACAGGTAAATGATACTGTAAATTACTGGGGCTGCAGGGGATAGCTGATGTTGATGAAATGCAACATTTAGCCTTCCTTGGCTTTGTTTTGAATTACTGTTTTTGATTTTAATTATATTTGTGGCAGACTTCTAGTTAAAATGAATACTCCTTTTTCCTTATTTTGTGACAATCTCAATAATTACTTTTCTGGGTTTGCACTGTGTCTGGAAAGTCCTGCATTTGGGTTTCTTTCCTCTCTTCATACAGTCTCTCTCACTGCTGCCTTCAAGTGTTTCTGGAGCTCCTGGCTCTGTCAGTGATAAATTTCTACCTAGGATGGGTTTGTTTCTGTTTCCTCTGACTCATTCAATGTCCGTTGTATTGGGAATAGGAGTCAAAAAGAACCGCTTCTGGTATGTGAGAAGACAGAAAGCTGCAGTTGAGTACAGTTAGTCTTTAAAA
>VZTL01008015.1:84914-101097 GCA_013400535.1 Scopus umbretta
AGAGGGGGGGGGGGGGTGCGGGAAGTAAGACAGAGGGATTACTCTGGAAAGCCTCGCAGATTGTACATCTGCCCCTGTAATTCAAACTGGGATTTAACACAAAAGTAGTGAAGCTGATTGAGTAACTTAGCAGTGGCAGAATAATCTCCCTTTTTCAGTGGCATGTGTCTTTGAAACCCTCCCTCAATAACCACCCCCTCACCCTCAAATGTTTGAATGCTGCTTACCGTATTTGCCAAATATAAAATTAAACACCTGCATGGTTGTTATGCACAGCTGTACCCATCTGCTGAGCATGGTACTTGCCATTTGCTTTGATTAAGAGCAGGTTAAGAGAGGCTTTAATTAAAGAAAGTCCGTAACACTGTTAAGCATCCACCCCTTCAGCCTCTTTCCTTGATTATATATTTTTCCACTTTTCTCCTTGCAAGAGACAAGGTATTGGCTCCAGAAGGGATACAATTTAACAATAACAGTAGATAATGATTTTCCAGCTTAAATGTAGAGCATCTAGACAACATGCTTAGACTGACACATCGGCTGTGATTTTGTGAAGCAGTGGTGGTTCTTTAAAGTGTGGTATGGGGCTAACAAACTGCTTTTGAGAGGCAGACACTGCTTACTAGTTGTAGTGCCATCATGTAGTGTAGTCATATTGTGCAGTCCCTATATATAAAGATAAGAGTTTTCTTGAAACTCTGGTTATCTGTTATTAGGACAGGAAATACATTAAGTATTCCATGGGAAGGCACATAAGCCAAGAAAAGATTTCATAGAACTGTGTCATAGCGGGTACATTTCCCACTGGATGCAAGACAACCCAGCATTTACCCCCTTAATGGCACTTGAGGGCACTGAGGAGAATGACCTCGGCCCAATCCCAAATAAACATTAGAGCATCCAGTAAGTATGTGCTCTTGAGTCACAAACTTTCTTTCTCCAAATTACTGTGACTCAGTAAATTTGCATCTTAATGAGAATTAGCTATATTGAAGTAAACAGTGATAAAATGCATGCAATAATTGCTATGTACAGTTAATACAGATATTATTTCTGTAGCACCCTTAGCCTGATTGCAGTCACTACCCATGGTCTGTAGTTTGCAGTAAGAGGAGTAATCAATGATACATTTAAACAAAGAAAAACCATATCTTATGTATGCATATGGTTATGAAACTCGGTGTGGAATCTGGGGGCATATGGTCTAGCTTGCTGTTAACATCCCAAATTTTACAAACAAAGGAAAAGAGAATGACAAATAGTTGGTGAGGTTAATCTTCAGGTTATTCTTACTGGTAGTTAGTTCACTCCTCTTTGGAGAGAAACTGTGAAACTTATAAGCACTACTACTACTACTACACACTTCCTCTGTTACGTCAAAAAATGTATAATAAATGTATCTGGATTGCACCAGAAAATTGCTGATAAATAGTTGTGGGTGAAATTAATTCACCTGTTATTTTGCTTGTTTGGGAAATATTAAGGAACATCTGCAGTTAGAAGGCATGTCCAGAATAATTTGCTGGCTTTTTCAGAGCTGTTCATCCAGTTTTCCAAAGGCAATGAAGTAGTATAAAGAACTCCAGGAGAGCTCTTAAACAAAACAAGGCTAAAGCTTTGCACAGAGACAGTGCTAGAGAGGACAGATTTACTTTTCAGTTGAATGGCAGCCAATTCTTGAATTAATGTCATGTTAAGAGAATATGTAGCTTTACATTTGAAATGTATTGATTTTTACCTCTTTGTCTTTTGGCATTTATTTTCCAGCTTAGCCTGAGTGTGTTCTGAATCTTTTTATTTCTTTTACTCACACATTTTCATATACAGACCTAGAAGACAAAAGTGAGGAATGGAAGTAGGAAAGAACAGGTTCTGAAAGAATCTTTCTGTAAAAAATAGACAATATGGTGAGACCTCTAGCAGTTTTATGTTTATTAAAATTTTATCTGGCCACTTCTTGCCCAGAAGTTTTAGACTTATTTTGGATGTGTGAGAAAGTGCTTTTTCAAATCCTGCAGTAAGCATTATAAAGCGTGTTAAAATTGTGTATATGCATTATCTATTGAGTTTGTAAATGATCCTTTCCTCAGTAAATCTTGATATCTTCCTAGAATTTCAGATTAAGTTAATGCTGAAATAAATGTCCTTCTGACCCTCTCAGCCTACTAAAATAGTGCTTTTTAAATGCATAATGTTTTTATTAAAATTGATTAGCATTTAGGAATGTGTGGCTTTGTCAAGACTCAAAAAAAAAATCCTATCTCACGTCAAAATGAAATGAGGACTTTTTTTCCCCTTGCTATTTGTTTTTCTCTGTTCTGGAAACTTGCGAAGACAAGGAATAGACAGATTCAAGTGTCCATGCTGAACAACACAAAATGGGGGGTGAGGGTAGTGTTTGATCTCAGGTATCTCTTATCTTAGCAAGCACAGGAAACTCACGAGTATTATGAGATCTCATTCTGATCAAAAGTTTTATCTCGCACATGAAAATATTTCTATGTGAGAGGATCAAAATTGATGCTTTTGTAAGGATTTGGTTTGATGAATCTGCCTTTTCCAATTAAAAGAAACCATTTTGCTGCAAGCTTCTGTGCTGGTATTGGTAAAGATTCAGCCATGCATGAGAGGAGCCAGATGAACTGGCCTGTTCCCTCTGGCAGCATCTCAGAGGTGCCACAAGATGTTGCTGAGCAGCAAGTTCAGTGCTGCGTTAGGTGTTCAGCAGGAGCACTGTGGATGCGCTTCCGTTACCTGTGGTGCCCAGAGGGTTGCATGGCACAGCAGGAAGCCAGTGTGCATGGTTCCCTGGCTGGAAATATGAAACAAGGGTCCAAGCTCCTGCAGGAGCATTTCATATTGCTGTTTGCCAGTTTCTTGGTTGCCTTCCTGAAAAGAAAAGATGATCTCTAAGTGATAACTTGGTCTCTAACCTGAAGAAGAGACTCCTTAGGGCTAGTCAGGCTGTGGTTCCTTTCAGGAAGGACATTAGATCTCCCTTCTTCAAGGCAAATGTTGATGGTCCTCATCACTGTTTAGCACTTGTTGCAGACTTCAGATTTCTCAATAATCTGGAGAAAAACATCCACTGCAAATGGCTACATACATCAACAAAACAATTTATAAAAAAATGACATTAGAATATCAATCAAGATGACAAGTTTTACAAAACTGACCTTTGTAAGCAAGAGAGAACAGGGTGAAAGTCTGAATAATACTGGTAAACTGCAGTGCAGATGCTTTAGCCACTTTGACAGTATGGGCACAAATGATATGTAGTGTGATTCAGATGATAACAAAAAAAGTCTGTCTGTTCTTTCTATCCGGCCTTAAAGCTCTATAGACTTACCTCAGAACTGAGGTTAAAAAAGAATCCCTAATGTTAGCACCTAATAATGTTACTCTGTTCATTGACATCATATTGCAAGTTTATAGCACTTTATAGTGATTTCATATTGATTTAGCATCAGAGGTTATCCAAATAGAATTATAGGAAAAACCCAAAGGTTACATTCTTTCAGCAAGCCAGAGTCTCAGTTTGGTTCTTTATCTTACTCCCATCCACTAGCAAAATCCTGCCCTAGATTTTTGCTGGTTTTAATGCTTTGGAAAACAATGTTGTGAAATGATCCAGATTAGGGAAGGAATATAGTAACGTGGCAATAGGAAACTGCCTAGCTAGGTTCAGCAATAGCAAGTTAATTAGACTGTGCCCAAAGCTGGTACAACTGATGAGGTGAAGCTAGAGGCTGCAGCTGAGTTTATGCAATTCATCATCAGTTAACACAATTGTTCTGTGCTGCAAATAGCATCACTCAGTGGTCCGAGAGCTACGCTTAGCTGCCTGAATTAAACTGGCTTGAACACATGGTTATGGGAAGGAGCGGTTCAGCGAAGACAAGATCCAGGAGAGTCTTTAGGGTTTAGCCCAGTCCTTGTACCTCCTGTACTATGGTACCTGATTGATCCTTTCTAACTCAAAACAACTTTTTCCTTTGATAGGTAATCTACTGTCCAAAAATGAACTATACACAACCCTTTACCTGCTTCTCTGCATTTTGCTGTGATTTACCAAAATTATTTTGAAATTTGATTTGTCCTGGGAAGTCTAATGTCCTCTACCAAAACAAAACCCCACATCTTTACCATAGAAGGAAGAAAAGAAAACAGGAATGTGGGGACAACAACAGGACTGAAGCTTTTATTGCAAGTGCATTATGCCTTAGTGCTGTGGTTCAGCTAATCGTCCAAGGCTCTGTAAACATTCTGCTGTTTGTTTTCTGAGATCTGCGGGTCAATGATTGTCTGATAACATCATCTGGCTTGCTGTGAATAGTCTTAATTTTGTTTAAAATGTTAACTGTCTTTGATAGGTAGTTATTATACAGAATTTATGTCTGTTGTGAAGTGGATACAGCAGGAATGCAACAAGCATCATCAGCTGTGTCCTCGATAGGAAAGGAGCACAAAATTCAGTGATTTATTTCTCTGACACTTGCACTGCCTTCATTCTTTAAGGATTTTGCCATCCCTGCTCCTTTTGGGGAGATCTAGTCCCATTAACTCTACACCAAACTGATGCTGTTTCATTTGTATCAACTGTAACTATATCTGCTGAGGGTTTTCTTTTCCTTATGGGTCATTTTTTTAATGTGGTGGTGTAAATGAGTAGATGGACTAGATGATTTTGGGGTTTTTCAGGTTTTTAGTACTTTGCTTCAGTAAATAAAGAGCTTGTCTGTGTGTTTTGATGGTACCAAAGGACTATGTCTCTGGGGGAGAACAAGTTGATATGTTAGTAACGTGGGAAAGACCACCATAACACACAGGATATTCAGCAGTAGCAACAGGTCCAGTGCAAGAGTTAACCCTATATTCATAGAATCCAAGTTGCAGAGGAATTAACTTTTTATTATTTGTGTTTGAGTGTCCACCCCAGAATGCAATCCTGGTATTCAAATCCATGTTTTCTTTCACTTGATATTTCTTAGCAAGCATTTATTTATGCTAAATTGAAGTCATGGCACTGTGCTAAAATTATATTCCATTTTACACCATACACTGAAAGGAATGTTTCATTAGCCTTTGGTTAATGATGAAATGCCTGTGATACTTTGTTACACTTCATATATTTGAGCAGACAACTGGCAGAGGAGGGGATTACACATATGTCATGAACTTGGTTATGTTGTTTCATCTAAATGAAAATGAAATCAAGGGAAAACATGCTGTTTTTCTGAAGTAAAATAAAAAGAAAGAAAAAGCTGCATTCAAGTCCTAGAGGTAAATATATAGCAATGCATAAGTCACAAATTGGGAAAGGTGGTTCATGAAGAAGTTTGTGGCTTGGCTGTTTGGAGTTATTTTGGAGAAATGGATAAACAAGTATCCATGTGCTGAAGGATTCAAATCCAGTTGTCCACAACCTGCTCCCAGCCTGTTTCTAGCCTGCCATGATCTGCGTGTAGAATAGCATTCCTTTCACAGAAACACAACTTGGTTGACAGCCAAAATTTCCCATGAGAGACTTTTCTTCAAAGTCAACCCCAGTGTAAGCAGGAAGGGTGGGGGGAGAGCAGGGGAAATGGTGCAGCCAGGAGCTGGGCTTGCAGGCTTGCTGTGGCATGGCAGTCTTTCGCCGGCTGTGACCTGCTGGTAAATGTTGCCAGGTGCCTGATGGTGCTTTGTCACCAGCATCACCTATGTTCATGCACAGGAATGAAGGTGAATTCCACTTCTTTATCACTCCACTGCTGCCAGTTCTTTTCTGTTGAACTGCCAGAGCCTGTGTTACTGCTACATCTCGTATGGTGAGACGCTAAGTGAAGACTCACTAGAACAAGCACAGATTCAGTTCGTTGGCATTATCTGCTCATTTTTTGCTGCCTGCATCTCATTCAGTCAAGGTTTGCTTCAGAAAATATTTGGAGCCAATGTAAATGTAGGTGCAGATTCAGTTCTAATATATAAAATTAAATGTGATGTTATGCTGAGAAAAATGCCATCACTGTTTTTTCAATAAACAAATAATGTCTGTTCCCCTGCCCAGTGCAAAGACACACGGTGTCAATAGAAGCAATTACTTTGTTGTAATTTAATTTGAAAAACTACTTGCAGAGAAACAGGCAAGCTGTTTAGCAAGATTGATGTAAATGGGGTTTATTTAGGATAGATATGGATCCAATCTAAAACCAGGAGGCTTCTCCTGTGCATCTGAGTCCTATGTAAATGTTGAGAAAGATTTGAATTAAGAAAAGTAAGTTTTATTTGTATAAAATCTCTTTACTTATAAAGCCTGCAGTTAAGGTGAAATAGGACCTGGATTCGAAAACAGTAATCCCAAAAACTAATTTCAGACCCTAAGTTTTTCTAATACCCCATCAAGTTTTGCCCTTAATTTTGCTCTGGGATGTCTAATGTAGGAACTCTAACTTAATCAGATATAATAAATTAATCAATTTTAAAAACATTGTTACTTCTTGAAATCATAATAACCCGATTTTGCCAAGAGATTATGTAATGGGATAAGCACAACAAATTGCTTTAAATAACTTGCATTAGAGCAAACATACAAAGGTGAAAGTTTCTTCAGATCCTATAGCGGCTTTCCCAGTGATATTCTTTCATTGAATACGGTTTGGCTAATCTGTAGTTACAGTATGCAGATGATTTGTGATCAGTTTCCTCTGAAGCAGCTCAATGAACATAAAAAGTTTGTCCTGAGCCTTAAAGGGCACTGAGCTTTATGGCACATCATGAAGACAACATTATTTTAATTTTTCTTCCTACCACAAACCTAACTATATAAACCCAATGTTTTTAAAAATGAAGCAGTTATGCAGATGACCCAGGTGTAAACACAGAAGAAGAATAGAGAGTGTGCCTTACTTTCTAAAATCTACAGGTTAGTGCCAGACGCTGAGACTGTGCTTCTGCAATTCCTGGCGATTAAGCAAATGGGCATTAGTATTTCTTTTAATACAAAGTTGATACAGATCATTCTAGGCAGACTGTGTTCAGGGGGACTGGTGATCTTGAAAGCTTATCCTTGGGTATGTTGAAGCCTGAGGAACTGGGACATTAAGTCATGGAAATGCTTGCAAGTCTGCTTTCTTATAAATTCTTTGGCAGTTTGGATTCTTATTCTGTCTGCAGGGCACAGATTAGGCTGGGATATGAAAATGCAGAAAACTAGCACTCTTTCAAAGTGACTTTTTTTCTGCAGTGTCTCAGTTTCCCTTTTAAAATGGACTATAAAGGCTTTTCTGTGTAAAGAAATGAGGGTGAAGTGAGATGCACTGTGAATTGATAGCATGCCATCTTTTCTGCTCTACATACTCCTTCATGCAGTCTCCATGGTCATGGTTAAAGACCTTCCCTTTCCCCTTTTTCTCCCAAATGAACTAGTTATAAGTGATGGAGAAATGTCAACTAAACCTGAAGAGAACCTGCTATGATAGTTTGGAGAGCTACAAACTGCCTTATTTATCCTGGCACAATGTTAATCAGCTGTCCAGTGCAATCAGTTACATGTCACACTTGTTAACAATTTAATTTTCCCTATGAAAAAGAGAGGGAGAAGATGACAGTTATTTATAATTCCCTCTCATTTAGTGCCACCAAGACAAGACTGTTACTGCCTTCAGCACGAGTACCACCATGGGTGTCCAGAGTACATGCTGACCGGAGTAGGCTAATGAGGAGCCCATATGGACTCAATGAACTTACTGCAACTCACATGCCAAGTTTCATTTCAGCTAGCAGAGGTACCATTGTCATCCTTTTCTTTACATACATCTATAGCTATGCAGATATCTGCATTTAGCTCTGTTCTCTGCTTTCTGCTTAAAGAGTATTTAGTTGTGTGGTGGGAAAGAATACTTTTAAGAAAAAATTGCCTTTCTGAACCACAATTGTAGGTTCAGTTGAACTTTAAGAAGTGGTAATGTTGCAAGCCAGTTCTTAATTAATTTGAATGAAATTATACCTGCTCTTAATACAAATAATGCAGTTTGGGTGGGCAGGGTAAAGGCTTCCAACTGGGATGAGTTGAAAGCAAACAGAAATGAATGAGTTCAGATAAATGGCAAAAGCAGTAAAAAGAGAGGGTAAAATGGAAATAACCAAAAAGACTAGAAGAAAACGTCAGACATTTGTAAAAGCGCAGCTTTGAAGGCATATGCAAAAAGAGGTTGATGGCTGTAACAGCAGAAGCAGCAGCATCTGAGGCAGAAATGAGAGAAATGGTAGTGGCTAGGGCAGGAACAGATGCCGAAATAGCAACAGCAGTAATATCTCCTCTCACTGCGCACCTGAACCACTCATTTAGGGGCAGCCAAATAGACTGTTACAAAGCAAACAGACCATTATGGTCTATTGTACAAATATGTATTTGGATAAATGTTGATGTGCCATGGCATGGTGAAACAGAAGTTGCTGTGCGTGCTTAGCAGCCCTGAAGCCATGCTGTTCGTTAGCAACAGTCCTTTCTGCAGAGGTGCACGTTTTCCTTTCTGTAAGAGACAGTAATCAAACTACTCCAAAATTTCCAGATATACCCCTACTTTTTCAGTCATTAGTTGTTTTTTAGTTTAGTCATTTAGGGTTTTTGAGAGAAAATACTTTGGAGACACCAAATCTGTCTCTCTTAAAGGATGAATACATTCCATAACACATCTCCTGGATTCCAGGATGGCTTTCACAGCCTCTATTGAAGAGCAATGCCTTTTTCCTTTAAAAAAAGTTGCACAGGTCTCTTCACTGTTGCAACTATACATTCTCCCTTTGAGGTACATTGAGCTGCAGCAACCTGTAACAGCTGAGAAACTAGCCTTTTGACTTCTAAGCATATTTACTTCTGTTTGGATATATGATATTTGAATTCTTTGTTAAAAATTGGTAAGTACAGTTATGTCAGCTGGCTTTGCAGTGGGTTTGAGTTAGGAGTGTGCATGAGCATACATGTGCATATGCAGAATCATTAGATTCCCCATCCACTCCAGATAAGAGGTGTTCACACATTTTAGAATCTCAATTCATTGCCTTTATTGGAGAAAGAAAAAATCAAAGCCCCTTGTTGCCTTTCAGCATAAAAAGTACAAGAGGGCATTCTCTGAATAGTCTGTGTGAAATACGTTGCTTCAAAGAAAATTTCTTAGAGGAGCAGGACCTTCATTCAGCAAATTCTGAAGTAATGCTTAGTCCTGAACTTAGGAGTTGCCAGACTGCCATAGCAAAGCACTTGCTTCAGTGCTGTGCATGACTAGTCTGAACAGTTCAAGCATCCCGTTAATCAAATTTTTTTGTCTATGCTGTGGGCATCTTCCAGCACTTGCTTCCATTGGCCAGCCTCTGATTTGAAGGCACACGTGCACAGCTCCACTGCCGTTGTTGAGTGTAGTACGTCCACAAGTTTTTACCCACAGGTATAACCTAAAAACGTCAAATCATTTACCACTAATAAATAAAGAAATTTGCCCTCATGCAAAGATGTCTGATGGTGCTTTTAACCTTGGAGTGAAATTTTAGATCTAAATTCTAATTTCTAGTAAACTCGTGATTAAAATGGAGATGTTGACACAGCAGAAGCGCTGCCATAAAGAAAGCAAGTTGCACAATTTATTGTAACAGCTCTTGATTGCCTAGCAAAGAAATGCATAATGAATAAACATTATTTTAAAAGGCTTGATAGCACAATGAATTTTTCAGCGGGAGAAACAGAAGAGAAAGTATTTAAAAATACATGAGTTTCATATTTGATTATAAGTCAAGAAGCAGCAGAAAGAACCAAAAAAACCCTGATAGCAATGGCAGCAGGCACCAAGCTTTCAGTCTTGAATTAATGAGGTTATTCATAATAGGGAGGGAGTGACATAGTGATTAGTTAATTACTGTGCAGAAACATACAATTAATGCACAACTGGAATTAGTATACAATGAATTAAACTGCCACATAATGCAAGCAACAAAAACTGAGAAGGAAACCTTGATTGCTGATTGAAGTTATTATTACAGCAAAAAGTCTATTGAAATCACAATAGTTTAGCTATCAAACAACATGTTTAACTTGTGTGATCTGATTCCAACCTGTTAATAGGACTGCTGCGGCAGAGAGCGTCTTGTGCATTAATTGCAAACTTGTATGTGTATAGGGGCAAGTGGGATTTAGCCCAAGAGGGATACAAAGGTATAAGGATAGGAAACTTGCATGCATTGTAACAGGAATTCTCAACAGAACTAATAGAAGTTCAGCCTGGCTTGTGTATCGGCTCTCCTGTCATCAACCCAGGGATGTGGCATGCCAAGCACAGGCTGGCAAGGACTGGTCGAGCGCAGAAGATGGCTGTTACTGCCCATGGATCACACACCAGTAGCCTTACTGCAGCTGCTCCACAGGGATAGCATGGCTGTTTTGCTGTACCTTTAGTACCTTGTATGAGCACAGTGGTAAGGAATGATTTTGCACATGGGGTGTAGGTGTCTATTCTGTACGATCACATACTATAAAGCATAAGGGCAGCTGCCAGGTTGGGAGCAGATGGTGTTTACCTAGAAAGTCTCTTTTCCTTTTGAGAGAGTAGGGGTTAGACAAGCTTCTATCATGTAAGGGAAGGAAGTATCTCAAGCTACACCACATCAAAACTTAGAGCTGCCTTAGGTCTACTCTAAGCTATGCCAGTGAAAAAAAGCCTTTTCTATCTTATGTGTGTATATATATATACACACCTTCTATATATATAGCGATCTTGCTATAGTACGCTGCACACCAGCAACCAGCACACTCCAGGCTGCACAGGAGCTGCAGGCACTGTGCGACATCTCACAGCAAGCTGACAGAAGGCTGAAACCCTTGGTCTGCAGCATGGTGCATTTTACTCTATTGGCAGAGCATTTCTGCAGTGGTTCAGAGAAGAGTTTACAAGTGCTCACGTTTTTTTAACTTAGATTGCAGCAAATTGAGCTGATAATATTGAAAGATCATGCTAACCTCAAATTTATTATCTGTCTTTCCATTTGGCAATGTAAATAAGAGTGATATTTTAAATATAAAATCTGATTTCTATCCTAAGGATTTTAAAATCTGAAGTAGAAAAGTAATTTATAATAGTGTACATAAAGACAACCTTAAGGGAATTAGGTGAAAGAGAAAAATTAGAATAGGACCATTTTGCAGAAGGTGCTTTATGCATGGAAACTCTTAAGTTATGATCATTGACTTGTCTTATAGCATATTTATTATGGTCTAACATGTATTGTATTGCTGATACTTTTTCATCTGTGTTTAAAAATGAGTGGTAATGCATTTTCTTGGGATATAGTACTTTACCCTTTTACTTCAGATGAGTTCTAAAGATCCATAAATCAATAGCAAAAACATTTTTTAAAAAAAAGAAAAAAGTTCGGTCAAGTATTTTAACATGTCACTTTTATGTCAATATGGAAGTATCAGTAGGTATACATTGTTATAGGAATCTAAAAATGTAACAACTTCTGGAAAGAAACAGGACAAAAAATTATTAACTGTGATAATTTTAAGTCTCTGACTGAAAGGAAGCTTTACTCTTAAGAAATGGTCAAGACTTAGTCAAATTAAAAATAGAAATCCTAGCACTCTTCTTTCCTACCACGGACCCCAATTCAGCAAAGCACTCAAACATTGTTCATTTACTTGCTCATAAAGACTCTGCCAGACAAGTGAAGTTCTCTGAAAGCCTTTCATTATGTCACAAGCAGCTGTAAGAAAGTCAGTAATTTTTTCCAGGTCATTTCTGAAGACCCATTTTGATAATACTGTGTGAGAAAGTCCCTATTTAGTAAGTGCTTAAGTCTGACCCTATTAAGTTGAGGGCAAAAGTCCCACTAAATTTAATTGCCCGGCATCAGTGATGCTGGGAATTACGGCAGCAGTGAGGCTCCCAGGCCGTGTGTGGCTGCTGGAGTGCTGAATCTTCCTGTCCTCTTCCTGCTTTTCCACAACATACCAGAAAGATTTCAACAAAACAAAACCTTTAGAAATATCCCCCAGCACAAAGCAGCAAATTGCTAGCTTTGTCAGTTGTAAATTATTTTGAAAACAGACTTGGACTTCTCTTCATTGCTTGCTGAAATAATTTTCATAATCAGATGTCTCTTCTTTACCACGATCTGGTTAAAATTCATACCATGTCAATCAATCTGGCTTTACCAAATCAGAAGAAAATTGGGGTTTATTCAGCCTTATCTCAGATTTCTTTCTCTTTCTTCTATCCCTCTCTTTCGTTGCTGTTCCACTGAGAAATTAACTCAGCCTTTCAGTCAGTGAGAGAGCCAGTTTGGGAGTAACAGGAAAACCTCAGTTACTAGGAAAGGTATTAGTTTATAATAAAGTGCTGATCCTTGAAATGTCATTTTCTTGTTTGAAGACAGTAAAACAAACAGCAATAGAAAATCAAGTACTCTGTTCATTTAAACAGCTTGTTAATATTTACAGTATTCTAAGCAACAAAAATAACTATCTCTGCTTGTAGAAGTTCATCCAGCAGTATTTGCTGTGAAAAAGCATGATAGTTTCATGATATTAAGCAGGTATGAAGTTTCTTGTGTTCTGTGCTGTAGCTGAGGAGGAGGAAAACCTCCCAGTGATTTCCAGTCCCAGGCTTCTCTCCTCACCAATAAAGCAAATAATTTACTAATAACTATTCTCAAAGACACTTCTGTTGACATGGGTGAAGCAGAACAGCATGCTGCTCAACTTCACAATAGTTCTCTACGTCGCCTTTTCCTAGAGCTCTTCCTATGTATGTCACTTATGGAGCCTATGGAAACCAGTCTTTCTTTATGGAAACCAGTCTTTTCATTGCATCTCCCTCTGTGCTAATCAGTGTCTTCACTGCTCTAGGCAGCTTAGTGTATGCTGACAGATACAAGGAGCGGATAGTCACAAGCTAGCATTTGGGAATATAATTATGTATGGTACAAAACATCGCTTTTAAACTGGAGACTTGGTTCAAACCATGTTTGGAAGATTTGCAGGAGAAGTGAATGTCTTGAGTGGAGGGCATAATATGTGTAATGTTGTCGGTTGCTTTTATTTACATTATGCTCCACATTAGCTCTAGTGTGGGAAGAGCTGCCTCTCTGGGATAGGTGCAGTATGAGGTGGAAGTGGACCTGATTCAGTGTTTGCAGTCAGGGAAGTAGTAAAATCTGGATCTGTTAAACACGCCTATGCAATGATGCTGACTTATATAGGGCCTGTAAGTCTCTTTTAAAGATTACTCATTCTGAAGTATGTTGCACTTGATCATTGGCTCCTAAGAACTGATGACATTTTCCCCATAAAGTAAAATATTAACAGCAACAGCAAATCTCAAAAGTTGAGGGGTGGGGGGGTGTTTGTTTTTTAATTATTTGCCATTTGCATCGTTGGGTTTCAGCTGAGATCAAAACCCCTAAGAAAGATGATGGCTAATTTCAGAGGTCTTGAGTCCAGGATTTGCCAACACTGTCAGAAGAGGCAAGTGGTATTTCAGGCTGGAAAAGAAACTGTCTTTTTCACAGGATGTGACAAAACCTTTTCTTTTGGTAACATCATCCTGTGTCGCTTTGAAAAATTTCCTGTGCTCCATTATAAGAAAAGAATATTTTACCCTAATGGCAAACTAAAAGAAAATTGCTGTGTGCTGAAGAGCAGACAGCGAGTGAGCAGGCAAGGCTTCTGCTGTAGTCTAGCAAGAAAGGAATTACTTTACATCACTTTGGATGCTTGTTTTCGTGCAGCAAAGACCTGCATCATAACGTACAAAATGATCTCAAGGGGTTGAAACTTTGCATACCACAAAATGCATTACGCAGCTCCATCAAACATGAATAAGGGTTGTGCCTCTTCCCACCCTGTACAGGTAGGAGTAGGAGCTGGAGTTTGATCTCAGTTATTCATCTGCAGGCTGAGACCTGAAGGAACATTTTCTTCTCTCTGATGTGAAGCTTTAGTTCCTTCCTCTGGAAATGGCAAATCTGCAGGCAGATTTGGAAAGATTCAATATATTAAATGTTCTTAATCCAATAGGCACTGAATATGTATCTTGCTGGGTGGGCAGTGAAATGTTAGTTACTGAGGCAGTGCATATGCGATTTAGTTTGAGGGCAGAAAGATTAACAGTCAGTGACCGTGATCCATGTCAGAAAACCTAGCCCCTTGCCAGCACTCGCTGTTACCGGTATTTTAACTGCAAGTATGAAATTGCACTTGCAATTTTGTTGTTTATTATCAATTCAGTCTGCTAGTTTCATCTTTGCTCTGTATTCCCAAATTTAAAAAACAAACAAACAAACAAAAACAACGGTTCCCTTATTTGTTCAGAAAAATTAAATACAAAGAAATGCCATCAACCTTCCCCAGCAACACCACTGCATCAGGCTTGGTGGGAAATGCTGCCAAAGCTTCATGAAAACTTCAGAAAACCCAGTGTGGTGGTGTTTCTTCTATGGTTTGCCAGGCTGAATCGGAAAATACTGTATTCAATTCCCAGAGTTCTGGAATTACAACAACATGTCATAAATAGACGCCTGGCAATGCACAGCTTTTCTAGACAGAGTGACAGAACAGCACGTCAAGGCTGCCCCTGGTGTATCTCCACTGACATCGTTACGCTAGGGATGAATTCGACATAGATACAACAGGAGGAAAGGGCCCTGAACCTCGACAGGCACAGATCCTGGCTCATGTGAAAAATTATCTACTATTAAACAAAGGAAATGTAAAACTAAGTGATCCCTGTGAATACGTAATTTAGAAAGTTTTAGTTATACAGCAAATTATTAAGATTAACATTTAGATGTAGGAAGATCCTCAACAGAGGTTTATGTATTGAAATAAACTTTAATATAAAAATATAATTTCAGGGTTATGGCACACAGGGATTTGTAAGTGGGTATTTTGATGCTATATGTATGTGACTATGTCTCTCATCATCTGGGGGAATTGAGTGCAACAGGAAGGAAATATTCACCTCCTTGGAGGTTAATGACAAGGTACAGCTACAGTCCAGCTCTGCAGTGCCCCCTTACAACAATGAGGAATGTACTGAAAAAGTACAAGTTTGTCTGACATAAAGGAAAAGAAATGAAGATGGTAAAATGTTGAGAAATACTAAATGGCATTTACACAAGCGGATTATCCTCCAGGCTCCTGTAGCATTTTGAAATAGTAGCAACATGTAGCAACATGAAAATGTGCTCGAGTGTGTTTTTTTCTTTTTTTCTTTTTTCCCCTTCCATTTTCCTCCATTTCTAAATGCATCTATTGTACCCGTTGTTTTTAGAGCACCCATAACATTAACATTTGGGTGCAAGGTCTGACAGCAATCAGATGCCACACTCTGCCATTCTCTTTCCTACGTGTTATATTTTGGTTTACAACTTCAGAAGAATACAGAGCAAGTTTTCTATTAGCTTTAGTTTTTCTCTCTCCTTTCCTTGCCGTGTGAGGGTAGTATGCTTCTCACAGGATATTTTAAAATAACTCCAACAATTTTTCTGGGTAGCTCTGTTTCTGAATGCCTGCTCACATTCTCCCCACATGTTTCTCTTAATATCTGATATTTTTCAGAGATTGGAAGGCAACATTACACAGTAAAAACAGCTGACATTTTTTATTTTTCTCTCTCCATCTCTCAGTGGAGGTAGCATTTCTCATCCCTGGGCAGAGCAGCTGTTACAAAGCTTTATGGTGAATTGTCCGTGTTTACAGTACTTCAGAACAGCATTTTTGTAAATCTTTCCCTTAAATTGTTTATTGCAGAGCCCTATTTTAAACTCTGTCTCTCCCTACACACTGAACTGAACATAGGGGCAGACTCGGCACTTACTGCCTTGTTGTAAATGGAGTCTGCTCAGAGTGCTGTTACCAATACTAGAGCTTATTCTATTGATTTCAGTGGGCTCCTGATCAAATCTCTGTATACTGTGAACCGGAGCTCAGTTTCCACCAGTGAATAGCTTACTACATATATAGTATTTGGAAGTGTGACTTTTAACCAAGATGATCTCCTCTGCTTCAAAAAATTTTGTGAGAATACTTTTTCTAATGTCTCTCATTTTCACATTCATGCCAGTCACTCAGATGCATTTGTATCTGCTTCTGGCAGAGTTAAAGCTTCATCTCCTGCAGTCTCACTCAAACAAGATTTTTTTTTTCTTTTTT
>VZTL01008016.1:232-12672 GCA_013400535.1 Scopus umbretta
AACCAAACCAAAACAAAAAAAACCCAACCAAACAAACCACAAAACAAAAAAACAAACAAACAAAAAACAGCCATGAAATCCTGGTGTGGAGAAGAGCTATGCAAAGGGAAGTTGAATCCAGACAACAATAGAGACTCTGAGCTTGGAGCAGAAGCTGCCTTAAGGTGGGGTTCAGAAACACTGATGGAAGCTTTAGTACTTGTGGTAAACTCAGGAGACAATGACCTGCCTGTAATCATAAGGGTTGCATGCAGTGAATTGGCTTTTGTAAGGCAGCCCAGGAGAAACAGGCTGGTAGGACTTTTATTGGTGTGGGCAGGTTCTTTTGTGGCTGTTTTGCTTCTAGTGTCCATTACACTAGAAGCAAAGGAGACTCATTAGCTTCCTTCTCTTATACTTTGCTACCGACTGTGGTGGTATCAAAAAGGACTGTTCATGATATGAAAGTTTGTACAAAAAGCTGCCATCTGTTACCTGAGGCACCTTCCCAACTTCATGAAGTTATGTGACAAGAATATAGTGCTTTCGTAACTAATAGAAACATATGTTGGAGAATAACTTAATTTCAGGTAGGAGAGCCAAAAAAACAACACTCTGCTCTGTGTTGTATTAGAAGCAAAAACCTGCCAAGCTTGAGAGCCAAAGTAAGACTTTTATTTAAGCCTTGGAGACTTTCCCAGCATTATATAAAAGAAAAATCAGGACACTAGGATATATGCTAAGTTCACCAATGCTATTATGTGAGAGTGATAAAGAATCAGAAAAGCAACTTTTTTTTTGTCTCCTTTTCCCTCTTTGCATTGAACAAGAAACAAAGTGGAAGAATATACCTAACTGAAAGTCTTCTCTAAGCTTCTGCCTACCTCCCCATGTCCCTTTAGCTTCCTGCTTCTGACTCAATGAGGACATGTAAAATTACAAGGGAGGGCAAGCAAGGACACCCCGCGCAATCCTGCAGCAAATAACTTTGCCTCTTCATTGCAAGGCTGCAAAATCTGAGTTATTAGCAGTCTGGCCTTTGATTCTGCCTATATTTCTGATGCTGTAGCCAGAGCTACCATACTGGTGGTGGAAGCAACCCTTTACTCCTCTATAGCAGCACTGGCAACTGTAGTCTGGTTTTGCTGATGGCCCACTCCACCCAGACACAGTCTATTCGCATCTAGCCTTGCTTATTGGTTTTTGGGAGCTTTATATGCAATGGGTGGATTGAAGGTTACACTTGATACAATGCAAAGAACACAAAAATGCATGGTTTTTTTCACTTTCCGTATGCTGGCAGGAACTGCTTCACCTCAGTTATTCCTCTCCCATTGCTATTTCTTGTCTGTCTTCCGCTGTGGGTTGTGGTTCTGCTTACCTCTCCAGGGCTCTTGTGATTGAGACATGAGAGCTTTGAGGAGGAAGAGGCCAAGGTACAGAAACAGCTCTTGAAATCACAGATGACCTGGCTAGAGAAAGGAGACCATGCTTGGTTAGTAATGAATACTTGAATTGTTTAATCATGTCCTTTTTAAAGAAAAATGCTTCTGAGTTAAATTTTGTGATCAAACTGCCTGTCTATGTATTCCATGATGGTCATGTGGAATCACATCTTTCTGCTTTTCTTTTTTCTTCCCGTAACAAAGAAAAACAGGTTTTGAACAAAAACTCCTGAGTTTGAGGAGTCCTTCCTTTTACCAGTCAAAGCAAGCATGTGGACTCAAATGCTGTTCAGGCACCTCAGGCTTTCTTGGGAAACCTGAAATCATGGCAAAGTGCTCTTTTCCCATCAAATAGCAAACTGCTTAGATCGTCCCGAAGATCTGCAGATGTTGAATTTCTCGGATAAAGTGGGGCCCAGCTGCAAGAACCAAGACTCCTTTGATTCTTCCACTGAGGATATCCAAAACGCAGAGGTTGCACAAGTGTGGGCTGATATGAATAAAAGCTAACACCTTGAGAGTGGGCAGAATATCAGTTCCTTTGTAGGAACTGAGAACATCGGAGATCAGTGTCTCTGGGCAGTTACCACACTGTTTCACTATCGATATTCAGTAGGTGATAGGCGTATGTCGGTGACATCTCTTTGCAGAGCTGTTTTGTTTGCCTTCTCAGGCTAGAGAAACTTGTGTGAGTGATGTGACCTTTTAGAAAGGCATGTGACGTCCTTGTCTGAGAGGAGGATCGTGCCATTGCTGGGCCACAAGAGGGTTTATGGATGAATATTTGGTGGAGAATTACAATATGTAATTCTTTATATTGCTGCCAATACATCCTTCAGTTTTATGAACCAAATATCTTTAAGCAACTGTTCAATGCTGGCGAGTGAGACACTGGAAGCATCACTGTGGAATTGTGCCATATATTTAAAGAAATGATGTGATAGTTTAAAATACACACTCTTGACAGAGGGGGAAAAATATTAATCATTCTTAGCAGTTTGGCAAGAATCTAAAAAACAGAGGAATACATGTTTCCCACAACCCCAAACAATCCTTTGATAATTCAGCACCATCCCTTGTATCAAGAGAAAACTCACATGGCTAAATAGACTCAGTGTGTGCTGACTGCAATGTAAAGCTTCAGGCTGTTTCCACGCAGAGGATGTTTTGATTTTTAGAAGAGGATGCAATGGCTTCAGTAAGATGTATTTGTGACTTGATGCATGCATTTTACTAAAATTATTTTTTCAACCATGCTAAATTATGCACTATTACTGCATGTCATGAAATAAAAAAATACAATAATAAAAAACATGGATGAAATAATCTGTGCAGAATGCTCAAATTCCAAAGGAAAATTCTGAAAAAACAAACAACAAAAAAAAAAAAAACCCAAAAAACCCCAGATTTATTTCCAAGTAAGTCTTCCTTAAGACCTTTCAGCCTCATGAAAATACTGAAGATTTTTCAGTTGTATGCAAGATATTTGTCTTTAAGAAAAAAAAAAAAACGGGGGGGGGCGATTTTCAAAATCTGATTTGGGTTGAGGTTAGTCCATGTGCCTTGCAAACCTGCAACAGGGCTTAAAAAGCCAGTTGGTTGGAAGGCACAACAAATCAACGTCATTGCTGGCTAGAAAAAATAGTTACAATGACTTACACATATCACTTGCTTCTAAACTGACCCACTTTTAAACTGGTCATTTTTTGCTCATCACCATTGAAGCTATGTTTTAACTAGAAGCTAGCATAGACACCACTACATGCTCCCTACTGTGTCACTTGTTTGACTTCCTTGTGTGGTTGGACTAGGTGATCTCAGAGGTCTTTTCCAACCTTAATGATTCTATGATACTCTATAGGGATAGCAAATAATAAATTTCCAGCGGATTTGATCTCGTGTCTGATTATGCTTTTGCTAAAGACAAGATATTTGTAGTTGAATAGGGGAATAATTTTGCAATTTTCTATAGTTCATCCTCAGCCTGCTCTGTGTGCAGTGTAGGCCTTCGTGATCCCCCAGCATCCCTTTTGACAAACTGTTCATTTGTAGGGAACTGTAGGTCTGTAGCAAGCTGGGTATCTTCCAGAGGTAAACTTGAGGATAAAATTAGGTCAGTCAGTTTACTTGCTTCTAATTTTGGTGGTACAGGATTTTGCTCTTTCTTTAGTCACAAAATGAATGTGTTGCCCCAAATTTTAATTTATTGCTATACTCGCTGGCAATTCCTGAGGAGCTGCAATTTGCTTTTATGGATAGCCTGTATGTGAAGATTGCAAGGTGGTAAACTTCCTTCCTTGCAAGAGGGTAAAAATCATTGCTTCCTCCCTGTTTGATGAGCCATTCATGGTATTAAAACCATGGTCTCGGTAGTAAGATTGGCTTCATGAAGAGATAATCACATCAGCATCTTCAGTATTCCAATAATCAGAGTATAAAGAGCGGTGATAATCCTTTCAGTGTAATTGCATTAGCATTTGCGACCATATAGTGGTTACTCATAGGTATTTGAGTTGCTTCTACAGTTACCTAAGAAAACAGAGTTTTGCACTGTACACAAGAAAGGATAAAATACAACAGTGCAATACTGCTTTTGAAAGTATGGTAGAATAAACTTTAAATCCTGCCTGGCTCACAAGGACAACAGATATACACGGCACTGACTTTAAAAGCAGTACCTTCTATCCCCATGCAGAGGCTGTGAAAACACACCCTGATGGAACTTCAGCAAATTCAATGAAAATGTCTCGATGTTTGATCCAAATCATGTAATAAAATAAGCAGCTGCTGTGTACTGACTTGAATTGTTGTGGTGCATTAAATCAGTGCAAACTGTTATTTGCCCTGACCGGGTGACAAGACTGCAGAGATTATTACAGCTTCCCCAAAGTCAGACTCTCATAGAGTGAATTGTTCCAAATCCACTGAAATCATATCAAGTATATTGATGGGAGTTACAAAACAACCTGCATTCAGTGTAGAAAAAGCTCCCTTGATTAATGTCACTAGTTACATATTGTGCTGGTGTTTATGGCTGGTTTTCTTAAGTTATGCTTTCTGTTAACTCTGGCTTGATGGAACCATCTCACGGGCTTTCAGTTGCTGCAGCACTGAGAGCCAGCCTTTGGCAGCTTCAACCTCAAGTGTCCTCCATCTTTTTACTTTAACTCAATGCCTGTGCCATGTTCATATTCCACCTCGATTCTTGTGCTCTACACAGGATTTTGGTACAGTGTTCGTTGCTGCTGCTGAACGCTTGCCATCCACTCCTGGTGTTGGGGAGCTGAGTTTGTGACCAGCTCAGATGATCCTGTGTAGGTGGAGTTCTGACAGCATACCCAGAAATGTATTTATATGTTCTCAAGTTTGTTTGACAAAAATGTCAGAACTGATGGTGTTCTGTTGCGGGTATGATTTGTCATGGTGCTCCTGCTCCAGTTAGGACTTCCTTGCCAGACTTGGTGACTCACCATACTAGGTGGAGCTAGGTCGGAGCAGGTCACTGCCATCCCCATGAGGAGGCCTCCTGCCTGGTTAACCACCACCCTGCACTGGGAAAGGGTGGTGCTGTGTGGAGAGAACCTGCTTTGCCCAGTAAGGCTCACTGGGGATGCTCACAAGAGGGAGGAAAGCTTTTTAACCTTTGTGGAAGGGACTACGGTGGGCAATTTGAAATCGAGTGAGCTGAGGCCTTTAGGAAAAGGATACATCGAATGAATACAGGCACCTGTTGCAACAGATTACTCACACGTGTTAATCACAGCCTTGATTTGTTTTGCATGTGCATTATGACTTATTGCAATGAGAATGATTGTGTGGGGGGTTACCTAGGGGACATCAGGCAGCTGCTCCTTTCCCCTCCACCCGTGCCCTGCGAAGCCTTCCCAAGTCAGCATCCCTTCTGCTTGCACCGTGCAGCGCTTGGCCACGTCTTTGTATGCAGTTGGTAGATGTGAGCCCCTGACTTTAAATATGCTCACGGCTGTGCACACAAATGGCAGTATTTGCTGGTTACAGTCAGAGCTTTTCATTTTCCGTTACTTTAATATTCATGGGAAGGAGACAAAAAGGCATAGTGAGGCAGTGCCTATATAGTTCAGATTTTTCTCCTCAAATCCTCACCGATTTATAAAGGTGTGATAGGCACAAACAAGAATGGAAAATTAAAAATGTCACAAAGGGAGGTTTAGAAGAAAAGGAATCGCAGCTTGGTTGTGTTTAGCAGATATAGAAGATGTCGGAAGAATTTCAAACACGTGCAGATCTCTTTGCAAAGAGTGGCCCAAAATGGCAGGTGTTAAGACCATAAAATCTTTGGGGCAGAGGATGTCTTTGACCTTCAGATGTTACTGTCTGAATGTCCAACAGCAAAAGGAAACACCCACAGCGGCCACTGGATTTTCTAGAAAGGTCAGAAAGTCAGATGTTAAAATCTTGTTAAAAAAAACCTGGCTGTAAGTGGCAGCCTTTGGGTGGGAAATGTATTTGCAAACCCAACTTCTCACTGAGAAGAGAGATTTGATAAACCTGTGCTTAATTCATTCCGATCAAGTGAAATTCTGGCCCGAGCTTTTCTTCATAGGGCCTCTGAAGAGCCAAATTTCACAGCAGTATATTCGTTTAAGTCAGCTAGAAGCAATTTTAAAAATTAAACATTCAAAGATTTCAATTATTAAAAAAAACCCTTTGCTTGCTAGCCAAACTCCATCTCTTAAGGCATGTTTCTTTTAATTACACTGTAAAACTTGCTGGGCTACCTGTTGTTAGCCTGAGCATTTTTTGACTTGGCTTGGTTTTGAAACTATTGGGCAGTGGGTGATTTAAAATTTTATCAGCATAAATATTATTATAGAATATTAATATTAATGGTTTTACATTTAATTTTACATTTAATTGCATGAGTCTACAAATTAGTTTTTCAAGCAGAAAGCCTTTTAATTGCCAGCATGCTGATTCTGTTGCTTGAGTACAGCTTAATCTAAGGTTTGCCTAGCATATTTTTGGCATAGAGATTCCACTATTTCATGTATTTTGGCTTGTCAATTTATATATTGTTGGAGGATACACATCTGTGAGCCTGTCTGGTTCTATTTTCTATTAATTTTAGGGTTTTGTAATGCAGACAAATCAGATTATTATGACAGCAGAAGAATAATATGGTCAGCTGGAGCCAAATCTATTGTAGATGATGCTAACATGAACTCTGCCAACGTTTGCTAGTCTCATCCCCGGCATCTCTGCCACTGTGGCCTTGAGCTTCTGCTGACTGGCACCTGCCAACCTTCCTCGCTTACCTCAAATCATGTGAGGATTTAGTGATGTGGAAAAGCATCCTTAGAGACTAGGAGAAGAGAACCAGATTTATTTCACTTGTTGTTTATTCAGCTTTCCATAATTGAGAAGCTTGGCCTTAAAATATTACATGCAGCAGATGCTGTTCAAACAAAATAAAACCATACCCAAATAGTCAGAAGTCTCAGCTGATGTACTTGCCTGCTGAAGGCCGGGCAGCCAAATGCCTGGCACCTCTCTACTGCTTCTCATTTAACACTTGCTTGTTGTGCCAAGCTGGGATTCATCTGCATGTCTAAAACACATAAAGAAAAGTAAGAAAATTATATTGGGGAAGGCAAGGCAGAAAGATGTTTTGCTGTTCTGGGGCTGTCATGATGTCCTTCCCTCTGCTCAGTAGCCTGATGATGTGGTTAGGTATGGAAAAGCTGAGCCTCTGGGCAGGAACCTGCCGTGGCTGTAGGAGATCTGGTTTAATTCTCTGCTTTGATTCAGGTTTTCTCTCTGTCCCTGGGCAAGTCACTTAATCCCTCAGCTTGTCTTTTTTTGGATGGTAATGGACAAGCTGGACGTTTCCATGCATCATAAGAAACTGAGTTTAAAATTGAAGATGTTCAAATAAGCCTTGTCTAAAGCTAATGCATTACAGATAAAAACCAACTAATTAATAGTAATAAAAAAAAATCCACTGCATTAAGTGAATTTGAATCATATTTTGATTTTTGCATTTACTTTCTGTGAAATGACTTGGTTAACATTGGCAATAGATACTGAGCTTTTTCAGATAGTTTTCTTCTGAAAAGATAAAGCTGGCATAAATTTTAAAAAGGATTATTAATGGGACGCACCTGAATCCTGCCAGATCTGTATCCCGTGTTCCTTTTCTAGCATTGATGTAACTTGTGAGGCAGTCATGTAAGCAGCACTTTGTGCTAGAGCACGATGAACTAGAGGTAACCTTGAATACTTTTGAAGATACTGTCACGCAATAACTTCTGTATTGCCTAGCTTCCTGCCAAGAAAGAGCTCGATAATTAACGCACTGTTTTCCGAATGCTGGCATAGGACTTTCCCTGAATTACGTCTCCGTGTCTCTATAAACCCAACAACTATCTGAGGAATATAATAGGTCCAGGGAGATTTTATAGAATGAATTCAGAAGAGCTTCTCTAAAACAACGGTAAGGACATCCTAAGTGCTTCAGAGCTTTATAACTTTCTTTCAGCTCTCCTTAGATAGCTTTATTGTTCAATGTTGATGGGCCCCGAAAAGATTCAATGTGACGTGCTGCAGAAATTAATGTCTGCAAATCCCAAACCCAATGGGATAGATCTGCCTGTCATCAGGTAACAACACAAAGCAGATGACGTTCCTCAATACTTCTTCTAGCACAAAGCTTTGCTTTAGCTGTCGTCTTTTCTGTGATGGATTTCCCCGAAAGCTTTAGATTTCTGTGTCTACATGAATAAACTGAGCACCACGTATGTATTAAACTCTTCAATTCCAGGAAGAACTGTGCTGACTGTAAACAGACTGGCTGTTGATTCGAGCATGTGCAACACATCCATCTGCTTCCTGGAAGCTTCAGACCTCCTGTGCTGCACATGTGTAGAAAATCTGCAGCTTTCGAGAAGGTTTAGTATGTGAATGCTCTTCTGCTGATCTGTATCTGTAGAAATATCTGGGATTTAAAGATACTCATCTGTCTGGTCAGAAGCCCTGTGCATTAGCTTCTCCTTAGTTTTCCAGATACTCTCAACACATGAATGCATCAGTGTTTCCCTTCCTCACCACAGGGAATGTGATTTCAAGGCAGAAGATGCCATTTCTGAGAGGAATCGGAATTTACAGCAGCCTTCTTAGTATTGGCAGAAGCTGTTTTTCTTATGACATTGGGAAAAAAGGGGGAAGAATTTGAGCCCCCAGAGGTTTTGCATTTAGTGCCAGTGGAAGAAGGATCTGGTCACCTGTGATGTCTTTATACTGCATCTCAACAAATGCAAAGTGGGTGCTTACTCCTTACAGGCAAGCACAGCTAATAGGATATGGTGTATGACCTAATATATTATGCTGATTTATCTCCTCCCATGACCCTCTGTAGTCCTCTTATACTGCAAATGTACAAGACTGGATGTAGTCCCATTTGTATTTTAATTGGCAGAGTGCCTCTGAAAAGCAAGTTACTTGTCACTCAAGATGGAATGTGCATATGACTGATTAGTATACATTTTCTTTTGGGAGAAGTTTGAACCTTTGTAACTGTAGGGAGTAAGAAACTTCAAATATGGTAAAGAACAGTCCTAGATTGGAAGTATTAGTCTAACAGTAACATTTTCTTATGCCAATAAAATGAGCTGGTTCTTTTAAAAACTGTCTATGCCATGATTTTCTTACAAAATTCTCAATTATAGGTACTGTTCACTGTTATCTTGTTTTCATGTGGTCATGATATTCTGTTTGAAAATTTTTTTTCAGGTGTAGAGGAATGAATATGAATGTATGGTGTTTGTTCTCCTAATCTTATTTGTGCAGTTGAAGTAAAAAAAGTTCTGTCTTTTTGATGTCTTTTTGGTTTGTAACATTGCCTCTTTTAGTCATTTACCCTGATTTTGAAAAATGGCCAAGAAAGTTAAAAAAAGCCAACAAACCAATCACACAAAAAACCCAATTAAACAAACAAACAAAAAACACCACAAAAAAAAACCCCACACTACCATTTTATGGGCACTGAATGTGTATACTACCTACCACCATCACCATTCAAACCCATGAGTTTTGCTTTCAAACTTGGTTTCTTTTTCAAATGGAAAAAGTTGTTTTTCCTCTTCCTGGAGTTTTGATTTTGGCCATTTCCAAAATTCCTAATTTCTATCTTTGCTAGATGAAAATCTACCTTCCTTCAATTTATGATCACAGAAATCTTCTGGTGCAACTGCCAGGTTATCGCAGAAGCCGAGAGAAGAAAATTCTTTGCAAGAGTTAGTAGAAACTTTTACAAAGCACTGAAGTCACTGTCTATTTTGTTGTATATCATTTTATGGCCACGAAGACTTGAGACACCAGCATGGCACTTCACAGATCTCTCCGAGAGACTTTCCACTGACAGGTGGACAATTAGTACTTTTCTGAAGGCTGCTAACTTGTTAAAGTTGTTTAACAAATGTTATTAAATGTGTGCATTACAGGTGACAGCTGTATTCATCTTTTCAACGCAATAATAAAAAGTTTGGTCTGCTTGGCAACAGCCAAGATTTTTCAATGTAAAATAACATGAATGGCAATATCTATTAGTTGAAGAAGACTGGTGAAAGATTTGCAAGGGACTGGTTTAGTGTGTAAAACAGAGCTAGGTTTGTTCAGTCATTTTAATCAAAATCACATGATATCTCATCTTTGACTTTTAGGGGTGTTAGTATACTACATACAAAAATGCTTTTCTAAATCCTGCTAGACACTTACCTAATCTTTGGGTTTAGGCATCATTGTAATTCTGGACATCAGTCTGAGTCTTTTGTGTAAGTAGGACCACTGTTACTCACAAAAAGAAATAGCAGATGGAAAGCTAAAGTTATGAATTTTCCACTGCCATGCATTGACCTAGGCATTGTCTGAAACTCACTGTTTTGTACAAGATGGAGCTGGGTGAACTTGTGCTGGTCTTGTGGCTGATGAATTTGCTTTTGTTCCTCCTCTGCCTCTTTGTTTGGTCTTCACTAGAAGCCCAACTCTCTTTTAGTGAACACATAAAGACTAGTTCTGTCCCTTTAAACATAAGCACAGAAAGTCAACATGTGTGTTCATAGGTAGTTTGCTAATGATATCTGTTGATTTTAAAAGAAAAAAACAAATGAAGTTGCATTTGTATGGGTGCAGTACAAGGTGTGTCTGTCCCTTATCTCCCATCCATATGCTCTGATGCTTCTCCCACAACTGCCCAAATTGTCCCTATTCTTCTTTCTAGTCCCAAGAGTGTTCCTTACTCTGGTTTCACTCCCAGTAGTCTGACTATGTAGCTTAGCTAAGAGCCTGTGTTCAAGAATGACTGCTCTAGAGGACTGCCGGTTATGCACGATCAGTTTTTATACATAAAAATAGAATTTAATCATCCTGGACTGACTTTATGGTACAAAAATACCTCCAAACCACAACTTTCCTCCAAGTCACTGCCTAGAAACTAGGAAGGTGTTAGGGAACAAAAAAAAAAATAAAAAAAAAATTATTGCTGCCCTTTCAGACCAACAAATTTGACAGGAGAGGCAGGACATTATCTTCTCTATAGCTGTATACATATTAGCATGGGGAATGGCCAGACAGTGTAAAAGCTGCATAGTCTCAACTCCACTCAGAATACAGGAAGCAGCATTTTATTTCTCCTCTTCATACTCTTCTTTAGCTGAATAAAGACAAGGCATAATTTAAGTACAGATGAATATTTTGCTTTTTTAGATTAAAGGGCATTTTGCTGTAAATCAGACCACTAGAAAGATCAGCCTACTGAAGATTTATCTAGATACTGCAGTAGTGCACCAGTACTGTGATCAATTGGACTCTTCTGTGCAGAGACAGAATTGTTTCTTTGTTCCTATCTACTGCTACTAAATACAAGAATGGCTGCAGGCTCCAGTCATTCTTGTATTGGAAGAATGGAAATTTTGCTGGTTGAAATTCACGGACGTTTCATCTTAGAGGATTTATTACTTTTTTCCATCCTCTCTGGTAATAACAGCAGAAATAAGGAATGTTCTGTAGCTGAAAAGGTAAGATTTTTGAACACTGGATGCATCTGTTCCAGATAAGACATTTATCCCAAACTCTGCATATAAAAGGAAAAGAGAGCAGTAATCCCTCACCTCCTGGAATCCCAGAATGTTATCTTGTTGGGTTTTTGCTTCTATGTGCTAGGCCTTTTTAATTATCTGTTGAATCTAGGTTTGCATGTCACTTTTTCAGCCGAGTGTTGACATGAGTTTGCCAAGCGGGATTTCCATTGCTAGCAGTCTTACAAGCTTTATTACAATAAACACACTTTGCAGTTGTTCTAAGTTATGAAAAAATAACTTAGATACTCTGTCTTTTTCAAGGAGTAACTGGGTGACCTCTTACAGAGTGTTGGTGAGCAATGACAGTCATGCATGGACTGCTGTCAGAAATGAATCTGGAGATGTGGTGAGTATCACAAAACAGATGTTTTATGAAGAGCAGAGGTGGGAAGGTGGGGGCTGTTCTTGTGGAGTTTTGATTTGCCAGACTAGTCCGTGTAAGATGATAAGGTAACATCGGTCAGTGATCCCACTAATTTTAAGAGCAAATCACGTAATACAGAGCGGGACCCAGAATATCCTATATGGCAAATCTGCATGTGTCTGCCTGTGGATGTGAAAGCCACCCTGGCAGTGGTCTTGCCTATCATGAGATATGTTTCTTGTTGCATGGCCCATGCAAGGGTTAACAACAGTCTGCTGATCCCTGAGGACATCTCATGCCCGTGAGGTGCCTATTGCCAGAGAGAGGGTGTGGAGCTCTGGCTCTTTTGCCCATCTCTGAGGGGCATGGTGGGATTGTGCTCTTTGAAGAGTAGTTCTGGCCTGAGCCACCATCAACCTGGGGCTGTGCCAGGTGCCTTTGCTTGTATTACCACAAGTGCTAAAAGACTTTTTGAAGAACTGATCTTGCCATTTTCCTATGTTTGGTCTGCATAGATTTTTGAAGGAAACAGTGAGAAAG
>VZTL01008017.1:4034-31537 GCA_013400535.1 Scopus umbretta
GCAGGTTCCTCATGGCGGAGGGATGCCCAGCAGTGCCGCGCCGCTCACGGCGCCGCCATCTTCTTGGCGGCGGGCGGGTGAGCGGAGGCGACGGCGCATGCGCGGATCGCGGGCGCAGGCGCAGTCCGCAGTCCGCACACGGCGCAGGCGCATGGAGGGCCAGCGCAAGCGCGGTTGGGCGGAGGCGCATGCGCAGTGCGCGGAGGGCGCATGCGCAGCCCGCCTGTGCGGGCGAGGCTCGGGGACGGCGGTCCTCGCAGCAGGGGGAGCGCGGCCCACCCTGGGCCCGGCCGCCGCCGTCTGCCGCTCCGCACCCCGGCCTCGCGTCAAACCCTTCCCAAGGGCTCCTGGAGGCATCAGAGCCTTCATGGTGCGGGCTGGGGGGGACTGCCGCCGGAAAATGCTGTGCCCGGCAATGCCGCCAGCGCCAGGCCGAGCTGGCAGTGCCTCCCGTGTTCGGTGCAGACTGCTTACTGTCACCTGCTGCTCCTGTCAGGTCTCTTGCTGAGCCCCTGCCCGACCATCTCTCCTGGCCTGCCGTGGCACAGGCGGATGTGTGGGGTGAAGGGGTGGCACTTTCTACCCGTGTCAGACTGGGACCCTCGCAGAGCAGGTGGGTCTGTGGTGGCTGCGTGGCAGGCACACCTGTGCTCCTCCTGCGCTGCTTTTGCTGCTGGTCCTACAACCACCGTCCCCTTTGTGGGTCATGCTGTGCGTGCTGGGTCTGGAAGCCACGTGGAATTGCAGTTTAGACAAAACCAGTGCTTTGACTTTTCACCAGCTCACTTCCCATTGTGGTTGCATATGCTTGTGCCATAGCAGAATGGTTATTTTGCAACTATGCTGGTACTAACTGGTTGAGGAATTCCAGATGAGAGTTTTAAGGTGCTTCCAGGGCAGCCTATATATAGCCTGGTGCTGCCCCGATACCACTGCGTTTGTCACACTCGGTCTTCTGCCTTCAGCTGCAGCCAAGGGGGCTGACACTCGGGCTTCAGAGGGGACAAGGACCTCATACAGTTGCAGATATAGCCTTCACACTTTCCCCTTTTGCCTAGCAGAGCTGGACTCTGTCAGCCCTGATCCAGTCTAATGTCCAATCGCTGTGCAAGCTGAATTTTGGTCAAATCAGTTTTGGCTATGGAAATGCATCATTTGCATGCTGTAATCAGCTTCATGTGCGCTACAGTTTGGGAGCTTAGGCCGGTGGAAGGATGGGCCACCAGACAGCTGGGCAGTTTTGCTTCTTGCTGTTCAGGTGCTAAACGTGGCTAAAGGCAGTAATAAAACTTGGTAAAGTTGGCTAAATGCAGAGCGAGGTTACTTGAGACCAAGGAAAATGAGTCATGTCATCAAGGCTCAGCTACCCCTGCATGCAAGGAAAGTCAAAGCCATGCAGACTCCTTATCCTGGGGATAGGGCATTAAGAAGTGCCTTCCAGCGCCCCCCAAGCCCATCGGGGCCTGGCAGCGCTGGCAGGAGGAGAGGCAGCTGCTAGAGAACGTGTGAGCCTGGCTGTGCCGTGGGCGCTGTCCCCCTGCGCTCCTCCAGGACCTGCACTGCTGAATTTGGGCAGTCTTCGACACGCCTGTTCCCTGCAGTATCTCTTTTGAAGGCTTTTTCAGGCATCAGTCTAGACTCTGTGGCACAGCTCGATCCTACCAGCCTCCAGTCTCCTGTGGCACCAAGTACCACTGTTGTTACCATGTGAAATATTTTTTTCCTTATCTGTTTTGCCCCAGCTGACTGCACAGCTGTGGTTTTCGCACTGTGGGGTCTGGTGAGCAGTGAGTCTGTATCCACTGCCCTGGAGGTTTTGCAGACTTGGGGCGCATCCCTCCTGTCAGATGGGACCTGCTGGTTCCCTCCAGCCCGTGAGTTGTCCCCTTCTGGGGTTGCTTTCAATGTGCCGCATGACCCTGGTGGATCATTTTCTTCCTGATACCAGGCTGAAATGCCTTTTTTTTTTTTAAATTATTATTTCCCACGGCTGCGGCTGGCGTCCTTTACCATGGGCAGCAACTGGTGCATCCCGTGCGGCTGGAGCAGGTACCCCCGAAGGGGCTTCATGTCCCCCGCACCACCCCATTGCTGCCATCCTCCAGCCAGCGGCATGTATGTCCCCCTGCCCCCCTCCCTGGCCCCAAGCCTGGCGCTCAGGTGCCCCCTGCCCCGGGCCAGGCGGTACCAGCCGTGCCAGGGTCTGGTCCCCGCTGCGGCGGGCAGTGCAGCCCTGTGCCAGGCTCCAGCAGCCTTCGCTTGTGCCCTAGCACCATGCAGCTGGGCTGGGAGGTGCTTCTGCAGCACTGGGAGGGGCAAGGGGGGCTGCCTTGTGCTGCTTACACCAGCAGCTCTGGAAAGGTCAGTGCAGGGTTCACCCGCATCTTCTCGTTTCATTGATGAGTCAGTGTCAGAGCTGCTTACAGCTAACTATCTCTTTCAGACAGTTTCTACGCAGTGACCAGACTGAGGGAAACTTGAGGCAGAAGCCCCTCTTCTGTTGCTTTTGGATTTGTTTTGGAGGCTGTGGTTACCTGTTTGGTGGTGCCTGCAGCAGTGGCTCTATGCCAGCAGACCGATGACATCTCTGTGCTTCTCTTAAGCAGGTGAGATCTTTTCCTCTAGAGTGCTTTGCAATGCAGTCCTGACATGACCCCTTATAACTTGGTACTTGAACCCAAAATGCTTACTTGATCCTGTTCATGGTGTGGACCCACGGACCGTTGTGCTGGCAAGAGGTAGAAGTGTGATGGAGACTTCAGACGGTACAGGAGGTCCTTATGCTGGTACTGCCAAAAAAGCCCCAGGCTTTGTTAAGGACAGTTGAGGCTGCTTCTTCCTCTTGGTGATGGTTCCTTTGTACCAGGCAAAATTAGCTTGGAAATGAAGCTTTTGGGTGTTTCAGAAGCTTGGCTGAGGCAGCTCCTTCATGAAGTGTGCTTGTTCTTGGCATTTGTGAATGTGTTCAGCAGCAGGATCCATGGTGTCAGGGGAGTGAACTAGAAGAAGCTCAGTAGCTTTCCAAAAAGAGTGAACATTATCTATAGTTGTCTAAAAAGCTAATGTGGGAACAAGATGGGGGAACAATAAGCGTGATGGAGCTTAGCCAGCACTAGGATGGGTAAACCTTCTTTTAGTCATGAGGATAAGTTCCTAAGAGTGTGAGCTTGGGCAACATCTCTGTGTGCTCCACTGCATTAATCTCTATTCACCTGTTGTCACACAGCTGGCTGTTGTGTTCAATAGTTTTGTCTCTGTAGTTGGATTCCCACTAACTTAACACTGCAACAGTTTATTTGCTTACATATTTAATGCAGCTATGTTAGTGTCTGAACAGAAGTCTCTGGTAGTCTTTTCATTTGTTGATCCTTAAACCATGTTTTTACTTAAGAAAAAAATGGAAGAAATTACTTACAGGTATTTTTCTGTTGTTAGCTTTCTTTATACAAGGGCCATGAGCGTCTGCAGCTCTGAGCAAAAATTACACCTGCCGTGTGCTGGTTAAGCACTTGAAAAAGTGCCCATAAACGTGGCAGAATTGCTGTCCTTGCATATGATCAAAATTCATCTGAATGTGGACCTGAACAGCCGGCTACAGCTTTGAAGTTGGCCCCTTCTCTGAGAGGGAAGTTAGACTAGAGATCTGCACAGATCCTTTCTAGCCTTATTTTCCTATCTTTCTCTTGTACGTTGCATTCCTCTTGAGAACCCAGCAGGTTACTTTGGCCACTGAGCAACCAAGTCTCTTTTGCAAGGATCACAGAATTACTTTCTCTGGTGCATAATCCATCATATGAGGCCTACTGGATGGAGACCTAACTTTTTAGGTCTTGCTTTTTAACAGCAATCCACAACTGACAGAAATGATTTATAAGAGTGCTGCATAAGGCTGGATTTTTCTCCAGACACCATGGTTTAAAATACTAGTTGAATGTTCAGTGGAAATGCCAGGATGCACTTACCTGAAATCCCTTGACCTGAGTAGGTGGCCCCCCAGAGCTTGTTATCTTGACATTTTTTCTGCAACTGTTACTTCACATTGTTTTTTGTGGCTTCAAGTACTCTGGTTATTGCTATTGATTTGGTATGCCCACAGACTGTACTTGTTTTTCACTCAAGAAATTGTGGTACTGCATCTTGGCTGCTAGTCCAGGGTAATCTAGGAATGGAAAAGGGAGAAAACAGATACATAGAGGTCATCTGAGCTGAGGAAGGCAGGGCGCAATGACCAGAAGTAGAAGTCTGAGACACTGGCTGGGCGGTTTGAAAGCTAGGGAATGTTTTCAGTCATATTACAGCCCTGAGCTTATTCCTTTTTTTTCATTTGCTGCAGGTTCTATAACAATGATATAGTTGGGATCTGCTGTTACTTATTTACCTAGAGAATTTCCTGTTTCAATCGAATTCTGAGTATATTTCCTGAAGGAGATGAAAAAAGGACTGGAACGTGGAGCTTGCCCTCTTGCTGCTCCAGGCAATTTAGTGGAGTCAAATCCAGACACTAACAGCAGCAATGGAGCCTCAGCAAAAGAGAAGGACACGCTTTCCTCTTCTGGAGAACTGGAAAACGTACAGCTGAAACCCAGCAGAGAAACATCCAGAAAAAAACTCTGTGGCTTTTTAAATAAGCTGGGCGTCAAGGGGCCTATCAAGACATGGAAGTCTCGCTGGTTCTTTTATGATGAAAACAAATGTCATTTACTATACTACAGAACTGTACAGGACATCAACCCTTTGGGGTCTATCGATCTCTTCAACGCCAGCTTTGACTGCAAGGTGGAAAATGGGGAAGGGGTTTTTGAGATCAGAACACCAAGCAGAGTTTTTACTTTGAAGGTAAGGGGCGGCATCTTCTTGCGGGGGCTGTTATGAAACGTTCCCAGTCAGGACAGACACGTCTCTGCTCCTCCTCAAGTCCTCCCAGCCTGGGCTGGTTGCCATTTCAACCTAAATTACTTGAAAGACTGGGACTTCATTACCTGGGAGATGGCTGTTGTTTAACAGAATAGGAGTAGAAGCTGAACTGGCTGCTGAATTAAAATCATTGAGGAGTCCTACAGTTGACATATAATTGGCCGAACAGAAATGAGCTTCCTTGTCTAAAGTGGTTGCTCCAGCAGGAAACTTTGCTAGATTTTTATCTCTGTAAAAATTGCTATTAAGAAGCTTTGTGGGTGATTCCTGGCTAAAAAAATTGTGACATTTCTGCTTAGCCTTGGAGCATAGTAAACCAAAAATCATTTAAAATGAGGTCAGCGGTCCACTGAGGTTCTGTTACTAAGGCTGTGCTGAAGATTTACTCTGTCCTCCCAAATCGGTGTTAAGCCCAGGGGCTATAGCATAAGCTTGACACAACTGGTCTTTATTTCTGCTGACTTGGGCAGTGAAGTGATGGTCAGCCCTTCAGGATGTATCTCATGCTGATGAGATTACTCCCCTCCCCTTCCTGTTTTGTGTTATGTTAGGCAATCAGCAAACAGGCAATGGTGTACTGGCTGCAGCAGCTACAAGTGAGACGCTGGGAATTTTGCAACACTCAGAGCAAATTTCCTGTGGGCAGCTCCCAGCTTGTGAGTGAACCTCTGGCCGGCAGAACAAGTAGGTGTCACATATGTCAGCCTTCATTTTGCTTTCAGCCCCTCCAGTGATGAATGATGCTCCTTATCTGTAAGCAGGCAGAGGTTTTGGTGAGGTTTTTAAATGCAGTGCCAACTATCAATGCTTGGTCGATGTTTGGAACTTCTGGCCTTATTATGGATAAATGTGTCCGGGCTGTCTCCTAATCCACAGCATGTGGTTAAAGATGCTCAGGTATCTTATGATCATGAATTCCCTCTTGATTTTCCTCATGCATGTGAAGTGTGCACATTTGGTATATGCCCTTCCTCTTGCAAGGCCTCTGAAATTTACAGCAAGCAAGTTTTTTTTTCCCAGTCGTGGTGTGATGAAGATGTGCATTCCTAGCAGCGGGAGTACACAAGCTGGTGGATCAGGAGAGGGCACAAGCAGGGTGTCCACCTGTTTAGTTATGACTAGGTGCACATTTTGTTTGAAACAAATAACCCCCTCCCTAATGTGTGTTTGCTCTAAAAGATTCTGGGTACCTTGGCATTTTGCTACAGCAGGCAATAATTTGGTAACAGCCTGTGTTTGTGGAGTGTTATCTGCACATTAAAACTATCAAACGCTGTTTGGGATGGCAGAAAAGAACAGCAAGAGCACTCATCCTTATTCCCATAGGCAGTTAAAGTTTGATTATTTAGGTTTAGCCATTCTCATATACAAATGGTTGAAGTCACTTCTTGTCCTTGAATAGATGTCTATTTGTACATGGAACCTTCTGTAATTTGACCTAAAACAAAGGAAAGCTGCTCTGCTGTCCTTGTTCCACCTGTCCAATTGAACATGGAACGTGTACCTGTAGTAAAATGCTCTCAGGTTACTTGAAGGAGCCAAAGTCCAATGGAAGTTTGTCTTCCTTCTGTGTCCTGGTTTGTTTTTACACAGATGTTGTTGACAGTGAAGACTTTCTGCCTCCAGTGAAAACACCAACAGAAGCAGTGGGTTTAAAGGCAGCATCTTTGCCTGCACCCCAGTCATCTACTGCTTTGCAGAACATCTCTCTTAAGCACCCTTGGACAGAGATACAGTAAGTGCAGGAGCAGAGCTGCAGTGCAGTTGACATGCTGGCCTGCCACTGTGTGCCTCCTTTGCCTGTCACGTATTGTGTGAAATGGGACTCTTGCCTAGGTGGAAGAAACAGGAAGCAGCTTTTTGAAGGATATTCCAGGCGAAAGTAAACTTGCTGCCAGAAGGTCTTTTATGTTCCCCCATTCCAATGCATTTCATGTCATCTAGCTCTCTTGGCAAAGATCCTGGTGGCGGATTTAGGGCTTGATTCAGCTTTCTTCAGGGTAGGTAGTGGTTTGCATGCCTGCTGTGATGCATCTGCACATTGCTCTCGGAAGGGCACGTGGGCAGCTTGACCCCAGCTGTGGGGTCTGCTGTAGGCTAGTGATGGAAGCCCATTAGCACTTCCCCGTGGTTTCAAAGGACCTTGAATGCAGTGCACTCTCTAAAGCAGGAACTCAAAAGCAAAAGGCACTTGAGCCTGTGATACGGCCCAACACTGCACAGCTTGCTGCTCCTTGCGGATTTGCAATTATGTAAATATTCCCACTGCCTGCAGTGATACTGAGTTGCAATGTGTAGCTCCATCAGGGCTACAAGTTACAAGCTTTGGGCAGTTACAGTTGCACAAAGACATCCCCCGTCAATATCTCCTTAAGTGTGTCCTAGTCACTTATTTACATATAACCAAAAATTTGTAAGTGGCCACAGGTGTGATAGGTAGCCTGGCACCTGCCCAATGTTTTTGGTGGGTAGGTTGGCTATAGTTCTTTACCACCACTACGTTGGCTACATCCTATCTGATGCCAATAGGAAGAAAGACCCCCCCATGGGACCAAGTCGATCAGAGTTAGCTGTACTATTTTGCAGGGCATGCATTCTCTCCTCCTCACTTTGATTAAAAATAATGTGATCATGCCTCCTTCCCTCTTTCCAGCCTTGCTTTTGCTAGCTTTAATAACAATTGCCTCTTTTCAGCTTCAAATTGTATTGCTCCCCTGGTTCTGTGAACGTTTCTTCAGGCTTTGTCACTACCAGGCTGGGTCTTCATGAGTGTAGCATGCCTGATTTCAGCTAAGTTCATCAGATCCCTGAGCTGCTGCTGTCTCAGAGGAAAAAATATGTGCAGCATGAGGTAGAGAAAAGTAGGAAAGTTGCATTGGAGGAGTGCCAACTGCAGACTACAGGGAATGAAGGTTTGCTGTTCTTATGTTCCAGTGTGTTCCCTGAGGTTAGAAATGTATGCTCTTCTGCTATGCAGCCTTACAGTAAAAAGGCAAAAGGAGAACAGTATCTATATGCCAACTTCATTTACAGTTAGGAAGTAGCTGACACTGAATCTTTTGTAGATCTCAAAGCAAGGGGCTTGTTTTGGTTTAGCTGATGGACAACACAGGAGGAGAAGGGAAAAGACCTGTATAGAGATAGGCAATTGACTTACTTTCCTGTATAGGTTTTACAGAAAATACTTGTGCATTTGTGGTTCTGCATGATGCTGTTAAGGCATCTCTTAATGTTTCTGGCAATATCTGGTAGCAGCAGCTATAACATACTGGTTCTGGGTCTGTAGTTTTGTTCCTGAATGTCTTTACTGCATCAAAGTCTTTTGAGTTTGTTGTGGCAAGGTTATTAAATGTGGTTCAGAGCACAGGACCTGTGGCTGCTTCAGATGTAATCATTGTGGCAGTTTTGACTGTGCTGGAGATAGCTGAGCTTTTCTTGGCACCTGGGGATTTCAACAGTGAGCTAAGGAAAGAGTGGGAGGGAGCAAGAGAGGGAAGGAAGGAGGAGGAGGAGAGGGAGGGAGAGAGAGAGAGAGAGGGGAGGGAGAAAAGGAAGGATGTGGTTGATCAGCTGTTAACTTTGATCCCTCTGCCCAGCTTGATGCATTTATGTACAGGGCTCAATCATGTGGGGAAAGACATCCAGCTGATTTACACTGCTCTGCTGATACTGATTTTGTGGCACCTTGCTGATTACACCAGTTACAACCTTGCTTCCCTCAGATCCACCAGTGCTGTGAACAGTTTGTTTTCTTACCACAGGAAGGAGATAGGTTTTGGGAGGAGGGGTGGGATATGAGGAGAGGTAAGGCATTGAATGGTTTGAATATGCACTGACTGTGGCGATCACGACTTCTCCTGTTCACTAGGCTATCTTGATGTCTTCTTGTTTCAGAAACACTGTCTACAATATCTGTGGCTCCAAGCAGCTCTGGGGGAACAATGGGAATGTCTTTAGCTTCAGTGAATTCCAGGAGCATCCTGAGAACCCAGATGAGGAGCGAGAGGCAGAAGTGGAGGCAGGGTGTGCAGGTGCTTGTTACTGAGCTCTGTGAGCTGGTCTGAGTATGATGCTTTCTAGCAGGGAGTCAGACTTGGCAGGAAAGGGAGGGAGAGGGTGGTGAGTCATCATGGGACATGAAAACGCTGTCTCAGGTCCCTTCCTGTGTTGTTGGTGAAAGACTAACTTTTTTGACTCTGCTTCAGGCTGCATCTGTCTATGTCCTACCTCCGGAACTTTCTGCAGAGGCAAAAATACCATCCATGGTGCCAGCCCATGCTGGTATTTCTTTGAGGTAGAAGTTAAATTGCTACGTGGTCACAGGCTAAGCTGAGAAGCTCCACTGCATGCTTGGGAAGTTACCTCTCCACGATGGTAACTTGCATTTGCTGAGTGCAAGATAGGTGGGCAGGCTGCAAAGTGGGTTAACAGGTACCATAAAACATCATGGCTTTGTTGATTCTGGGGTTATCTGTGGCTGATCCCTGCTGTCTGTGTTTCAGCCCTGTGGATCCCAGCAGGTCAATTTTCCTTGTCCTGTGTGTCAGTCTTCTCTGCTGAGCTGTTGTGAGTCCTCCCGTAGCAAGACTCAGGATTCTGTAGTAGCAACTCAGTTCTGTGTAAATTAACCCTATTTCTCGTCAGTTAAGGAGGGGATCCTGGAGGATGGAAAGATGGAGCCCAGGCTGAACTGGGTTAGGAAAGCCAGGTGGATGAACAGTGGCTTTCCAGGCTTGCCTGAAGAACTGTCCAGGGAGAGGAACCCAATGGATAAAGTGAGTGTCCTACAGCAACAGATCCTGACACTCACAGAGGAAGTCAAGTCACAGAAGGTGAGTGCAGCAAAAAGTCTGCTGCTTCTAAGGGCAGGGCCCTGAGACTGGCCACAGGGACTCCATTGTACTCTGGTGTTAGGCTGAGAAGTGCTCAGCAGGCACTCACTGGGAACCAGTTGAAGCTCCTAGTGCTACCCCTTTGTATGTGCCTGATTGTGCCCAGCGCAAGGGAGAATGGGCTGTCCTTCAGCCATTGCTGGGAAGCACAGCTAGCAGATGGGCTGGAAAAGGGAGGTAAAACAAATCCAAGTGTGCTCTGCAGGTGTCTTGCTGGTGCATCTCTCTTGCTCAGTGCAAGTACGAAGTACAGTCCTGAATATGTGCTGTGACACTTGCAGGAACTGCTAGGCTGAGTCATGCTGTTAACAGCAGGTCATTCTTTTTGAACAGTGATGCACCATTAAGAGGTGATTTGACTGTAGAAGTCACTGCATGGGTCTCTGCAAGGGCTGTCTCTCCTAAATGGAGAAGAATCCTTCTTCACAATCATGGAGCAATTCCAGGCTCTCCACTAATGATGCTGGTAGCTCTTCCAGCAGAAGAGGCGTGAGAGCCAGGTTCCATGGTAGGCAGCCAGTTGCATTCTTGATTTGCTTCCTTAAATGGCTGAGATGGCAGAGCCTGATTCAGCAGCATGTTGTTGGGGCAAGCTTTTGTGCTTTCATGTGGGATGGAGTGAGCGAGGACTCTGGCAGAGGGGAGGTTAAAATGGATACAGCAGTTTCCTTCTGATAGCACAGATACATGCAGACTGTATTATTTCCCTCCCTACCATTTTACCACACTACTGACCAGATCTCCAGCTTCCCTGGTCTCTGCTGGGTGTCCCAAGAACGATGAGTGTAGAGAGTCAGAATTTGGACAGTGTGAGCAGCAGCTTATCTGTTAGTAATCCACCTAAAGTCAAGTCATCTGCCTGATGCAGAGAACTTTCAGGTCCAGGCTGATAGCAGAGCTTCTCTACTGGGGAGGCACTGTGACTTCAAGATTGCTACATTCAGTTTTGCTTCTGAAAGGAGCCAATTTCAAGATCTGAGGACCCTTCACTGTTCACTCACTACTGGTTGGGTCTGTGCTGTCCGTACTGCCATCGCCCTGGGCAGCACTATGGTGTAATGGCTTTGCATTCCATTTTCAGGAGCTGGTTAAACTTCTCCACAAAGCTCTGGAGGCAGCGCAGCAGGAGAAGCGAGCATCTAGCATGTATCTTACTGCAGCAGGAGATAAGGACAGGCTGGAGCTGGTGCGCCACAAAGTGAGACAAATCACAGATCTCACCAGTCGACTGGAAACTCTTGAGCGAGAGAAGAAGGAACTGGAGCAGATACTGACACTGAGAGACAGCCACATCCAGGAGCTCAAGGAGCACGTGCAGCTTCTGATGGAGAAGAACCATGCCAAACAGGAAGTCATCATGGCCTTGACGGAGCAGATGGCCCAAGAGCTCTCTGACCCCCTGCAAGAAGCCAACACTATCACTGCAGAGACATTGTATAAGCAGCAGGAGGAGATTGAGCACTTGAAGGTGTGTGAGAGGGCACAGGTCATTTGGGGCTCCCATTTCTTGCCCACTGGTTCAGTGGGAGGCTGTTCCTTGTGGGAAGCATAGAATATACTTCTACTAGTTGCTCCATCTGTGTCCAAACCAGAGGCAGGCTGGAAGGGGCTCACCTGATACCAAAAGGGTGCTTAAAAGCATCTGGGTCAGTTTCAGCTTCAGCTCAGAGCCTGTTTGGTTTGACTTTGTGTCACCATTCAGTGCCTGTCTCTTTCGTTGTTCTTCTTTTGTTTCACAGCTGCAATCTTACTTGCTGCCTTCACTAGCTTTGTTCCTCTGTGTTTCCCTCTTGCAAACAGTTTCTCAATCCTGGTTCTTTCAAGTTCAGCTTGTTTGTCAATGTATGCAGTTATAATGACCAGTTAGTGTGAGGTGGAAAATTGCCAAAAGAGCCACATACTGTGTTGTGGGAGAATGTTTGGTTTTGCTGCCAGCCACAGGGCTGAGATTTGTGTCAGTTTTTTTTAAAAATAGAAGAAATCGCATATATTCTTCATCTTATTTAGGTGCTTCTCTAGCTTTATATCACCTGGATGTCTCTGTGTTTTCTAAGTATGTACATGCAGTTCACTTAGCATTTTCAAGTGTCTTGTCTATGCATGCATGACACTGCTATTTAACATTTTGCCTGGATTTCCTTTGTAGGCAATCATTGTCCTGGGGAGTCCTGTCCTCTCCCCAGAACACAAAATTGTTGAGATATTTTCTTGTCCTTAACACAATTCACACCTGAGGTCCCTGAACTGGGTGGGGATTCCAAGCTCCTTGGGAACTCTCCTTGTGTGACTGTTTTTCTTCATGGCAGGATGATATTGATGCATACAAAATCCAAAACCAATTTCTTAACTCGGAGATCCACCAGGTTACTCGACTCTGGACAAGTGTTTCTGAGAATGCAAAAGCCCTTCTGATGAAGGTAAGGCAAAATTACTTTTTTTCCTTGGTGAGAGCTGTTACTAATTTCTTTCCAAAGTCAGCACTGGAATGGATTTTGGTCCAAAACACACCAGGAATGAGCTTTCTTCCCAATGTGTTTTTTTTTAGTGTGACCTTTTTTTCTGGTTTGTGTTGTTCCCAAATCAGACATGATCATTTTCATTCTTCAATAAAAATAAAATACCTGCAAAGCTCAGTCTTAAGGATGCTGAAACTTAACCCAGAATTCTGCATTTTAGCTATGCTTTTGGATACAAATAAAAAAGCAACACTGTGTAGGGAATCAGAAAATTTTCCTGAGAGCTGGCAGAGTGACTGACCCCTGGCACCATCTAGTCTTGATTTCTCTACCACGTTTGGCACTGCCAGGTGGGAGCACTCGCAGGTCCTGCAGCTAGGTTAGAGTTCTTATGTTGTCTTAGGCTCCTTGTTCATTTCTAGCCTTGTAATGTGCATGACCTGGTTACTCTCAGCTTGTCTAATCCTGCCTTCTGGTCCTGAACCACTTCCCCAGGCTCATGGTGTGGGCTGGCATTTGTTCTGTGGGCTTTCCCTGGGTTTTAAGGTATGAATCTGCAGTCTTGGATTCTGGAACAGCGCAAAAAGCTGCTTCTGAAGTGTTAGTGCCATTCTTACATCTGTTTGCTTTCTAGTCCTTTGAAACCCTACTTCCTAACTTACTGGCCTTCTCTGATCCTGAAACTGACGTAACCTTCAGAAAGGAAATAATCAGACCAACATGCTCAATGTGAGACAAAATGCTGATTAAAGTAGTAGTAAAACAGTATCCCATGCTCCTTTCTGTCCCTTCTATATGCAGCCTAAATCTCTGCCATTTCTGTTTTGTTTTTGTTTTCAACTGCTGCTTCCCACTGAGCAGGAGTCTTCACTGAGCTTCCTCTGAGACATTGGGTGAGTCTTGTCACCTGTGTGGCCTCAGTTCCCCACTTGTGGAGTGGGGATAACAGTCCTCGTTCCTTTTTTCTGCTTTGTGTGCCCAGGACTATGGTGGTGGCAGGGTCTGTTCTGCTGTTTGAACTCAGTTGCGCTTTCTGTGCTTGAGAAATGTTGTGTACCAGTGCCATGGGACTGGGCTTGCTGAAGAGCATGTGGTCACCTTGTCTGTGGTGCTGCTGTGTATCCTGAAAATGGTACGGTCATAGCTCAGTCTCAGGAGTGGTGTGTTTTGTCAGGATACAGCTCAATGTCAGGTAGAGAACTTGTCTGAGGAGCAGGGAAGAAGCCTGCAGACAACTCAGCTGCAGTCATGGCTCTTTGGTTGTGTTCCGAGCTGCGCTGGCTGGGATATGGCCATCCACCGATGAATGCAGTAGCTAAAGTAGGTGATATTGTAGTAGGTCTCCCACTCAATAGGCAATTTCTGTTGCATGCTAGCTACTGCAGCTTGTGCTTGTTCATAGACCGTGGTGATTCATTCATGGCTGCGATTCCACTGACTGTAGAAAACTGCTGGATGTGTTTTCTGGGGCTTTGCTGTTCAGGAGTTTTCACTTCATGTGCAGACCAGGCCAGTAGAGAGCAGTGGCAATGCAGGAAGAACCAGCAAAAAGCCAGCTCATTTCCTCTTTTTTTCCCTATCAGTGTGTCTGCCTGCAAGCACGAAACTGCCAGATGGAGAGCAAATACCTGACAGTCTTGCGGAAGCTGCAGGAGGCTGTGCCTGGCCTGCCCAGCTCCTATGCTGAGTTGGTGAGGAACCTCATCCAGGAAGCGCTCCAGTGGGATGTGAAGGAAGAAGCAGAAGAAGGTTTTAACCTGAACCCTGTAAGGTAAGAGGCAAAAGCATGGGGATGTTCACACGCTTGTAGGAGTCTGGCTGTGGAGAGGAATGCTCAGGCAAGAAAGATCTGTGAACATTTCTATAGCAGGGATTTGGAGCCGTGACCTAGGAGAGGAAGTTGAGGAGGCTGGTTTAGTTTGGCTGTGTGGAGATCATGAGTATCTGATAGCACCATATTACTGTAGGAAGGGGAAGTTAGAGGTGGTACAGCTAAACTTTTCTTGGCAGTGGCAGACAGTATGGCAAGTGACAACAGCCATGGTGTGCATAAGAGGTAAACACTGGACATGAGCATAAACTCCTGTAGGAGAGGAGGCCACCTGAGACATGGGTGATCTCCATCCTTTGTGGTTTTCTACTCCGAGCCATACAAAGCCACTGTCACTGTGTTGTAGTGCTGGGGACAATCCTGCAGTGAAGGGGGCTGGACTGGGGACCTGCAGAGAGCCTTGCCACCAGTGCTGCTGGGGTCCTTGCATTTGTGTTTATGCTTTCCTGCCCAGTTAGAGCCCCAGTTCTGTACCAGTTTCCATTTTATCTGGTTGGTCAGACTCAGGTTCTGCAGGTAGCTTTGGAGATGGGATCACAGGGCCAGACTTGCTCTCTCTGTCAAGAATATAATGGTATCTTACAAGCATCCCAGCCTGAGGACTAATGATGCACAAACCCTCAAAGGGCTGTACTGTCAGCACTCTTGATGTTTTCTGGTCAGTAGGAGATTTGCACTGGGAGACATCAGAAGGGACTGTGGATCTCTGTTCTTTGGTCTGATGCCCCAAAGCCTTTGCAGTCCCTTCCTACAGAACTGTCTCTGCACTAGGACATGGTAGGGGGAAGGTACACAGGGTGAACTAGATACTCCCTTAGGGGCAGGGGAACAAGTGAGGTGAGAGAGGTCTGATGAGGTTCAGCTGTAGCTCAGAGCAAAGTTACACTTGTGTTTGTGTGTTTATGCCATTGGTGCAGGCTCTCCATTTGTCTTCAAGGCTCTGAGACAGTGGGCATGGAAGGCTGTCACATGCAGCTGCCAGAGAAGTGCAGGACAAGTACCTGTGCTCCGGCATGGGTGACAGGAGCCTGGCAGCAGGCTGTAATTGTCATTATGCCAAGCAGTGAGTGGCCCTTGATGCAGGTACCAGCACTGCCCTTTGAACTAACCTCTGCCTTGTGTCCTTCCAGTGAGTATGATGAGTACGGGTTTATGACTGTACCTGACTATGAAGTTGAGGACTGGAAACTTCTGGCCAAAATCCAAGCCCTGGAGATAAAGTCCAACAACCTGCGGAGCCAGGAAGTAGTGGAGAAGCCCCTCCGTGACAGGTGGAACAGCATTGGAGAGCTGAGCCCCTCTGCAGAGCTGAAGAGCCTGATCCGAAGTGGTATTCCAGTGGAGCATCGGCAACGGGTCTGGAGGTGGATTGTCAGCCGGCGCTGCAGTCATCTGCCTGACCACTACCAGCGGCTGTTACGTCAAAGCAAGAGCACCAAGCACCCTGCCTGCCAGCAGATTGAGCTTGACCTGCCTCGCACACTGACCAACAACAAACATTTTTCCTCTCCCACCTCCCACCTCATCCCCAAGCTCCGGAGGGTGTTGCTGGCATTCTCCTGGCACAATCCTACTATTGGATACTGCCAGGGACTGAACAGGTGAGGAGCCAGGTTTGCTGCTTCTTCATGGGATAGCACTGACAAGGTGTAGATGCATACTCTAGCCTATGGTTCAAGCAGCCCCAGGCTCCTGCCTCTCTAGAGTTCTGCCCTGGCTCTAGGTATTTTCCTGCAGAATTCTGCATTTGGCATCTTTTTTCACCCAGTGTTGTTGCTGGCATTAAGCAAGCAGCAGGATGCACTTGTTTGGCATCTCCATAGTTACAGAATAGGAAGGAGCAGGTATAGGAGGGAGAGTGAGGCAGTCCAAAAATAACCACATGAGGCTGGGTCTGAATTTCTAAGTCTTAATGTGCTCAGCAGAATCACCCTGGTGATTCCCCTTTTTGCTGAGAAAAGTAGGAGGAAATGTTGGGAAGTGCTAGAGATGAGGGAATTTCAGCAAATGACATGAGAAGAGGCTGAGGAAACTGGGGGTGTTCTATCTGGAAAAGAAAAGGTTAAGGGAATCTAAAACCTTCTTTCACTTCCCAAAGAAGGCTGTAGGAAAGATAAAATCAAACTTCTTAGAAGTGTGCCACCAAGTAAAAGGGTGCTGCTGGGCACTGGCTGTAAGAAGGGAATTTCTGGTTGGACCTTTTGACATGAGGAAAGTCTGTGTAAACTATTCCTGTTGTTATTTGGATGGTCTTCAGAAAGACATTTTCCATTCTAGCGCCCTTGGTATTAGATACCATGTTTCCAGTCTGGCTGAAAGGGGGTAGGTCAGAGCTGAAGCAGGTAAGGGCTGTAGAAGAATGTATGGGAAGGTAAGCTGTGTCACATCATAGGGAATATCTCTGAGTGAGCTCTTTCCTGTGATGAAATAGCCAAAATTAGCACACTACTAACTTCAGCAGATCTACGGAACATCCCTTTAGCTGGGGAGACTGGCTTGGTCATGCCAGTTCCGTATTTGATGCTTTCTTTTTGCTGACAGAGGCACATGGGAGAGAAAATCACAGCCCCATGGTTCGTTCAGAAATCCGTAGAACAGCTCACTTGCCTCTCTGACCAGCTGCCTTGCCATGTTTGATATTTTGGATGTTCACAGAGCTAGACAGATAGAATAGAATCATTAAGGTTGGAAGAGACCTCTAAGATCATCTATTCCAACCGTCAACCCAATGCCACCATGCCTACTAAGCTGTGTCCCAAAGTGCCATGTCTACATGTTTTTTGAATACATCCAGGGATGTATTCAGGATCCAGCAGTCTATTCAATGCTTGACCACTCCTTCAGNAGAGGAATCTTGGATTCTTCATTTCCTGTACTGGCTTATGTCTCCTGCAGCATTGCATTGCCTCACCATGTCTTGTCCATCACAGATTGGCAGCTATTGCCCTCCTGGTCCTGGAAGATGAGGAAAGTGCTTTCTGGTGCCTAGTCCATATTGTGGAGAAGCTAATGCCGGCAGACTACTACAGTGACACAATGATAACATCACAGGTGAGCTGGGCACCCTGCTTGGACTCTGATACAGTGATTTACTGTAAAGGTTTAAAAGCAAGCAGTCAGCTTGCAGTGTGTTTGATTTCTCACAGGACAGTGATACCACCTTGCAATCCCTTCCATTGCAGAGGTGTTGTAGACTTGAGAGTACAAAGTTGTTACACACACAGGAGCAGCAAAATCGATCCCCAGCACTAGGAAGTTGGGCACCACTCCTGAGTAATCACTTGAAGGTCAGGTTAATCAGAAGGAAGTTGCCCACTATTTGCACTTATTTTAAAGAGGGCCTAGTAGAGGTGAAGCAGCAAACTCCAAGATGCATAGAACTACACCTGAAAACCGTTCTGTACCGTTCTGCAATCCTTCAGATGTTTTTTTGGAAACTGCACCCTACCTTTGGAGTGCCATGTGCACATGGAAGAAAATACTTTTCATATTTACCGTACTTGCCTCAGTTCAGGATCAAATACAGTGTTAGTTCTGGCTTTGAGGTTCCCTGCAGATCAGAAATCCCTCCTGCCATTTGACGTAAGATGTTCTATGAGTAACTTGCCCTCCTGGTGCAAAGTCACTGGATTTCAAGGTTTCAATGTGTGTTGTCTGGTATCAGATATACTACATCCTCCAAGGCAGACACAGAGCCAAGATAAATCCCATATGGTTCAACGGAGTTGTAATTGTGTGCCCATACCACCCACACCCAGCAATGCCCAGTCTGTTGAGCCTGGCCATGGCCTTGGTGTCTTTATTGTGTAGGGTCCTTTCAGAGAGAAGAGGGTTGTGTCTGTGGGCCCACAACGGATGAAGCTACAAGTATCAGTGGCTGAGAATGACTGATTGCACCATTGAATTGGTTGACTAATGTTTACTGGGACAGTGGTGTGCTCGTTCCCACAGACTGGGGAAGCAGCCAAATCACTGTGCAGGCAGCAAAATGTCTGTCTGGAGTGGGTAGTATTGGCTCTGAGATTTAATAGGCAGCACTTAATACTTGACAAATAGTGATTGACAGGGAAAACATGGCAGACTGAAGACATAGAGGCTCCCCTACATTTGGTGAGAAAACACTGTCAGCTGAGGAAGCCTGTTTTAGAAATACTTCCTGACCTCATGACTGGTCTCTGAAAGCGTATCCAAGACCCACATAAAGAGCAAGGTCTAGCGTGATAACTTGTGGGTTGGCTTGATAAAGTGAAAGCTCTGAGTTGGCTGAAAAACTTAAGCTCTTGCAGATTTTGAAGACCAAGCCTATCACCTCATCTGGTTTGTACCACTGTGCCACAGCTAAGTGGGCTGACAAAGCTGCGCCAGTAGTATGATATGGCATAGGGGAATACCTAACCATGAGCTTGCTTCTTAGCACTTCCCCATATGAAACCACTGTTTCCTTTAGATGAGGCCTTTATAAACGTGGGTCAAGGATCTCACCAGCTGCATTTCTGTGTCTTAGCTCATGCAACCAGAAGCAGAGAGCAGAGCACACACAGTACCAGACTGCAAAGAGAAGCTAAGTGAGAAGATCAGGTCCTGCTTGCAAAGTCAGAAGGATTCTAGGTGTTTATTCTATTGGGCCATGTGCAGTCTATTCAGACCTGGGCAGGTTTTAATCCTTGTCATTCAATTGGATACTCATGATATCAGAGAAAATCCCAGTAAGACCAATGTGGGATGATGTGGCAGTATCTTCCTTCCTGACTTTGAGGTTGGGAAGGAGTATGATCCTCTGAGTGAGAAGAATGTGTGTATCTCTGCTTTTATCTTGGCCCTGTTTCAGCTCCACACCTTGCACTGGGTACAGCGTACAAGTACACTGCTCAGTAATTTTGTAGAGGTGGGAGACAAAAGGTGCTCTGCTCTTCTTAGGGTGTGGTTAGGCTAGAAGGCAGCGCCAGTGATTACTGTGGCACACATGGGATGCTGTCCTGTTGCACCACTGCTCTCCTCCAATACCAGGACTGCTCTTGACTAGAACTTCATTGTTTTCTTTTTTGTCAACTTTAGGTAGATCAGAGAGTCTTCAAAGACTTCCTGTCAGAGAAGCTGCCTCGCCTCACGGCTCATTTTGAGCAGTATCAGATTGATGTCTCACTCATCACCTTCAATTGGTTTCTGGTGGCCTTTGTGGACAGCCTGGTTAGCGACATCCTTCTGCGAGTGTGGGATGCCTTCTTGTACGAGGGAAGTAAGGTACAACTCTCAGTCTAAGCCTTCCTTCCATCTGCGCCACCTCTGTGACACGATGGCAGGGTGATGTACATACATGTGTCAAAGGCACGTAGGGTTGAGCCAGTTGTCCTATCCTGCCCGTTTGGTGGGGTGCCTTGATGCCTCCCAGCCTCTCTGTTGTCTGTGTACAGACAACAATGTGTACACTGTGCACAGTGTCACTGGCACTTTTTAGCAGGTGCCTATGAAATAGCTCTTTGACAGGCCATGGTGTCTTCTGCTCTGTGACTGGGACACAGCTGAGAGTATGACAGATAGAAGTAGCAGAAGATGGGCAGAGAGTAGCTGAAAACATGAATCTTGCATGGCCGCTGTGCATTGGGAGAGCTGGAGAATCCTTGCAAAATCCCTATGGTGTCCTTTTGGAGGACCTGGTATTCTCTGGGGTTGTAAATTGGCTGTAGAGGGTCATTCTCATGGGATTAACTCTCCGCTTCTTTAGACCTGCCCAAAGGCAGCCTGTTGAGAGCAGGAGAAGCCCAGTGTCCAGCCTGTACTGCAGTGCTGTGTGCCCCACCCCATGTTTTATGCCAGGAGGGCCTGGTCCCTCAACTGCCTAAGACTTTGTCAATTCAAATACCTTTCAACCCTCCAGGTGATTTTCCGCTATGCTCTTGCGATTTTTAAATACAATGAGGAAGAAATTCTAAGAATTCATGACAGTGTGGAGATCTATCAGTACCTACACTTTTTCACGAGGATGATCACGGATGGCAGGTATGACTGTGGGTTGTAGAAAACCTTCCATCCTGTGTTTGTACTTACTTGCCTGTTAGGTCAGCCTAAAAAGAGTTTTGACTAGTTGTTAAGAGAGATGCATGTGCATTGGCAGATCCATGGGACACAGATCAGTTTGTCTCCTTTTGACTTTCCCTTCACGGTGTTACTTAAAGTCTTTTTGGCTCAGCAAGGGCATGCTACAGCAGAACAGGTGACAAAGTCTGGGTCAGCCTCCTTTTTGCAGCAGCTAGAATCTGTAGTGCCACTTGGTGGGTTTCTCTCAGCTGTAGTTAGGGTATTTGGGAACACAGCACCACTCACAACCTTTAACAGCAACATGTGTGAGAGGAAGATTTCTGTGATTGGAAGAGCTCAATGTCAGGAATGTTCCTCCCCCAGGGACAATCAGAATTGGCATCTGATCCACTATCTCCTGACTGGTAGCTGCACACTGGTACCTTAAAAGGGGGTGTGGTGTAAGGCTGGTTACAGTGTTGCTTGGGTTGGTGTTTGTGTGAGAAGGAATTGGCTGTGATTCCTTTAAGACTCTGCTGCTTGGTGACTTTTGAGCTCAGAGAGCTGAAATCTGAGGCCCTACTCTCTGCCTACCGCAGGATGCACTTGGCGTATCTGTTACCATCTGTTACCACCAGTAAATCGGTTCACCAGACCTGTCTTTTTCCATCGTAGGAAGCTGATGAACATTGCCTTCAATGACTTAAACCCCTTCCCCATGAAGATGCTGAGGAACCGGCGGTCAATGCACAGGGAAGAGCTGGAGGCAGAGCTGTGCGAGCTGGAACAGATCAAGGCGGCCTATGTAAAAGAGAGAGCAGAGCAGGGGCCTCAGGACCTGAAGGAGGTTGTTAGTGAAGAGGAAGAAGATATTTAACAGAAACAGAGTTCCTCATCACTTCCCTCCCGCCTTGCAGAAGGTCTTCAGTAGCAACTGTCTGTAAGAGATGGAGCAGAGAGGGAAAGGTGATCACAGCAGGAGTTCATCTGCCCCAGGAAGCAAGACTGTAGGTATAGGACCGTTTGGGGAACAAGCCAGACTTTGTAATCGATTGGAAGGTGTCAAAGGAGTTTTATCTTCTTCTGTACTTCTCCCCATTCAGCCCACCCTGTCCTGTGCAGTTCAGGATTACAGCTGAAGGTCCGTCCATAGGAAATAACAGTTGTGGTACCACGACAGAAGTTGACATGGTGCAAAAGACCCAGCCAGGCAGGGCTTTTCTACTTTTTCTGATGGAAGCTCGAAAGAGATCTTTATGTGCAAGTAAAATCACCAGAAATAATGAACTGAGAGCACTCCCTAAAGCTTCTGAATTGGTCAGGGAGGAAGCTTGCTCTTTGAAGGCCTGCTGCCTTCAGTGGCTAGCCTGCCAGGAGAGCATGCGTTTAACATTGCGGTTACCGAGTCATGACACTGTGTCCAGATGAGTGTTGGGCCTGAGGAAGTCCTGGAAGCTGGAGGACATCTTCTCATGGGACTCAGGCTGGAACAAGTGAAATGGGTTGTGGGAGAGTGGAGTTGCCTCTCCAGTTTATTTTGGTTCCTGTGGAAGTCCATGGGAGCACAAGGTGTGTCTCCATGCCTGGCTGGGAAATGCTGGGAGCTTCCTCTTTGTTTAGCTTTGAGCAGAGCCATCTATGAAAATTAACTCTATCCCAGCCAAAACCAGAACAGTTGACCTGACCCTGGCAGCACCATGCCTTCCAGAGGTGAATGGGATCTAGCAGCCTTCTCTCCTGCTTCCTAGGCTTCCCTATCCCCTGGCCTGGTTGCCGTACCTGTGAGTCTCAGTCCTCCACAGACCCAGGATGAGTCAAGATGCCTACTAAATTATGTCCCGAAGTGCATCTTACTTTTAGGGACAACTGGACGAATCAGCCAGTTTCAAATAATTTTAAAAGCATGAGTTGGAAGAGAGGTGTGGAGGCCAACCACACAGTACAGAAGTAATCAAAGTGGCAATGAGGTTTTGGGCAGAGAGGATAGTTGGGCAAGAGCTCACTCATCCCCTGTGTGTCACTGACAGCTGCGCACATTGAAAGTGTGGGATGAGAAGAAAATGTTACTGGACTCTTACCATGGTATCTCAAAAAAATGCACTAGTTTTAAAATGATGCCACTTAGCTAGAGAACCTCAAAAGACAGAAGGCTTTTCTTTACAGGTGATATGACTAATCTAATTTACTTGTACTGTTACGTGCATGGGCGCACACAAATACAGATTTTTGCTACTGTTACGGACTTTTGAAAGGCATTATCTTTTAAGTTAAGACCATGAAAATTAGCAGTGTACTTACCATTGTAACTTTCCTAGAGCCTTTTGCAACAGCTTAAAAATCTTCCATCCTGCCCTTATGTTTTTTAAAAAAGACATTTGTAACATGCATTCTTAGCCCAAACCATAGCTTGATGTATGACTACAGTGTATGAATAAACATTGGTTTATGTGGCATATAATGACCCATTAAAAAATAAACTTTTCTGAAGAAGACATAAAGGACCAAGCTGTTGTCCCTGATGGGAAATTCTGAAAGTAATTTTTAATTGAAATCAGAAAGGAAGGACACCTCAGGGTTGTTAGAAGTTTCTCTTCTGTTGTGTCTTCACCAGCTCTTGGTTTTGTTCCACGTGTGTATTTGCTGAGGGCCATTTCCTCTGGTCATATTGCCAACTAGTCACTTGTGGTCATTCTCTACTAAAATGTGGTGGATGCAGGAGTAGCTGCCAGGCCTGTGCAGACCTGCATGTTGGAGCCAAGCTAGCATGTCCTCATGGGCCCTACTCCCCTTCTGCTCCACAAACTTTAGGACTACTGAAAAGCACTGAACTGACGTCACAAGATGCCAGCTGCGCCCAGAGGTTAGCTTAGCCCTACGCAAGTCCCTTGGGCCTCTGCAAGACCTGCAGTGAGTATCGGTCAGTGCTGGGGATGTTTTGAACGGAGGTTACCCGTGCATGAAGTAAACAAGGATAAATTTGTGCTGCCATGGCCAACTGCTGTGTCTGTAAGACAGTTTGACCTGGTTGCACAGCCCAGTAGCTCCCTCTGCCTCTGCTGGCGCCTTTAAACGTAAAACAGGTTGCCTTTCCGCCCCAGAGTCAGCTTTTGCTGGGCTTTGCTATATGCATAACATTACTTGTTAAATTAAGCGTTCCATCTCTGCATTGATCTAAACCTTGGGATACCGGCTAAAAATAAATGTGCAATTAATCTGTAGATCATTCTTGTTGCAGGACTTTGGGGCCACCAATTATTTGATTTTGAGAGGTCAAATTGGTGGGGGTTGGCTGGAAGTTTCTTTGGTCTGAACTACCATTACTTCTACATGCTGCAGCTAAGCCCTTGCATGCAAAAGCGGTACTGCACAGCGAAGACACTCGGATCCACTCCCTGTATCCTGGCACACCGCCCCGGAAAGAGGCATTCCTGGGGAGGTTATTTCTCTGTTGGGTTAATGTTTATCCCAAGCTCGAGCTTCTCATCTGAGGTGGAGAGAGCTAAGGGAAAAGACATTGCCTGTGAGTGGGAAGCAACAACACCCTGTAGCAGGAGCTATCCCACAGTGCTGAGTTTCTCCTCCAGCTTGCAGGCTGGGCAACCTCCTGCCACCATCACAGACACAAGACCTGGAGCTGGCTCTTTACCCATTTAAGAGCTCGCTTGGTGGCTGGAGCCAAAGCTGGGGCTTCTCCAGCCATTTCTCAGTGCTAAGAGCTTCTCTACAGAACATTAGCTCTGTCTGGCCTAGGGATGTGCCAGGTGCAAGAAGACAAACCACTTTCCCATGCCAGGGCCATAGTGGTGGAGCTGGCATAATTTAATGCCCTCCGAGGTAATTTAACCCATTTTCTGGAGTTCAGTGAGAGGCTGCGGGCCGCACTGAGATGCTAAATTGTGAGAATCCCCGTGCCCTTTCTGCTCAGCCTTGGGAGCTCTCCAGAGGGGAAAACAGCACACCTGGTTAGTCAGTGGAAGAGGAGGTATTGCTAACCATGGCAAGCACATTTGGGGTGAGGGGTCCTCAGTCCTCCCGCAGCCAGATGGTTGCTTTGGTGCATGGTCCACTTTCATTGAGACAAAGTCCTCATTTCTTCTTGTTACTCACGGATGAATTCCTGCCAAGTGCAAAGTCTGGCTTTGAGACTCCAGCTTGTGGATCGGTATCTGCTCTGGTTTTAAGCTTAATGTTCATAATACAGAACCTCTTTGGCATGTTCTGGTGTCAAGCTGGTAGGAAGCTTTGAGACTTGAGGCAACAGCCAAGGTAAGTAAAATTAAATTTCAAGGTCCCTTGGGAAAACGTAGTACTCAGCCCAGCATCACAGCTCCCTACTGAAAATAATACCTTTATTTTTTCTTTTATAAAGCGATTCTGTTAGTACAAAAGTATTGTTTATGGCAACATTTTGCAGGGAGGAAAAGTTCCAAAAGGAAATTAAAACCAACTTTTTTTTTTTTTTTTCTTCATCTTCCAATAATTTAACATTTTTTGAAGTGATAAAAGCTCTTGCACACTGAGGGGGAATGCTGATGCCACAGACTCTGAAAAGACTTCCAGTTTTGCCACTGCCATCACAATGGCATTTTAAATCAGTCCGTGAAGCTGGTGGGTGTTGCGTGGGCCCGGCTTCCACCCTACCCCTCCGCACCACGCACCCCCGTACATGTGATCTTGAACTTTGCAGGGCTGGAAATAATTACAGCAGGACAGGTGGGAACCAGGGAAGTTCTCATTAAATATGATGCTAATTGGGTATAACTAATCAGTGCTTTCCTCCACGCGGCTCCATCCAAACCTACCACGGGCACGTCAGGCCCCTTGTCCTCAGCGGACTGGGATGAAACGGCGCAGTGCTTGCTGCAGCGCCTCCTCTTCAGTGCAGATGTACTGGGCTGTGCGCTAGTATAACATAGCCCTGAACGAAATCTACTTGAGGATATTGTGTCTGCAAACCGGTCATGCCCTTCGTAGGGTTGCAAGGCATTATCACCGAGCAAAAAGCTGTTTTCCTTCTGTCTTATCCACGTCTGCAATTGCTTCCTGCAAGCAGGACCCTGCTCCCTGGGAGCTGCCCACAGCTAGGTCCCTTATCCACAGCTGCACAGATACTACGAATGCAGACACACCGAGGTAGCTCCTGCAACACACAGCAGCCACAACGGGTGCCAGCTCTGCTCTTCCCAGCGCTTGCTGCATGTTGCAGTGCTGGACATGGTTTCTGGCTAGCAGTGGGCCAATGGTGGTGTTGGATTGCACTGCTGTCGGGCTCCCCTCCATAATGAACTCTAGTGTCTGCGGGGGTAGCTTTCCACTTTTCATTAATTTGCACAGGCAGGGAAAAGATGTCAAGAGGTGATGCTAGCCTGCCTCTGGCCCGATTTGTGGCATTTAAGGATGTGGGATGGCAGAGAGTTAATGGCACGTTTCTCCAACTTCTGCTGTTGACCCCAACAGAAAGCACTAGCAACAGCGTTTTCTTTGGGGCTGCCAGAGGCCCTTTACGCAGCAGGGCAAGTGTTGTGGGGGTTACTTTTTGCCCCAAACCACCTCTGTGTACACAGGCTGTCAGCAGCAGTTGCTCAGCCAGCCCCTTGCTGTTGGATGACCTGTTGAGAAGTCCCAGGAAAAAAGATGGAGAGTTCACCCCAATCACCAAAGACACCCCAGTACAGACACCAGTTCCAGCCATCCAGCCTTAGACTGCAAAGGGGAACGGGTAGCAAAACCATTCACTTTGTCAGCACCTAAAGCAGCTCTAAGGAATGGCACTTGCACACAACTAGCGTAGCCAGACGCCTACAGTGGACAGGGCTGCAGGCAGTAGAAATGTTTCCCACCAATAACCTCAACAAAAGACATTTTGGTGCCCCATTAGTCCTGCAGCTCAGTCAGGGCCGGAGCACAGTGTGTGTGAAAGGAACCACTGGAGATCACCTGTGCATCAGCACCTGACCTGTCTTGTAATTCTCCATGGTGAAGAAGTGAGCATGCACTGCAAGGATCCTGAGCAGTTCCAGAAGTCATGTCAATTCCTATAGGCAGGGCAGGTCCGTACAGCCGCAGCACAAGCAGCCATGATTCGTGTCCACAGCTGGATTGCTTCATGCGCTCCATCCATGGACAGTGATCCTCAACAGCAGCTTGACTGCCTCAGTCCCCTGGGTAGTCCCAGAATGGCACCTAGCAGCAAGGCATGGAGATCACTCTAGGGGGCTGCTGGTTGCTTCTGAAATTCTGCTCAACTCCCTCAAAGGATTCGGTGGGACTGCCGAATCTTGTCAAGGACCTGCTTTTCCTTCCCCAAAAGGACTTCAGCCGCCCTGAGGGACTGGCAGACTCCTGTCTCACCACCACAGAATCAAAGCAGAGGCACCTGAACTGCTGCATCTCACTTGTGGAGGACACCCAGTCTCACAGTCTTGTCACACTCACTGGCTCAGACCAGAGCTGCCACTGCTGCCCACAGACTGGTGGGACTAAGGCATGGAGATCATCCAGCTGCCTCCGTCTCTGTTCAGAGAGGACAGGAGTGGTGTTAGCCGAGCAGGTGACCTGGCCAAGGAAATCCCTGCCCTTTGCTCTTGGGCATTGCTATCTACTTGCCAAGTTCCCCATCCAGGTTACCAGGTGGGCTTGTAGTGCTGCCAAGGTACCAGCTAACCCCACAGTTTGAGTGTGAGCTTCCTATTGCCATTTGCCATCAGTGAAGGCCCTGCAGCTTTGGGCCCACCATGGGCCAGTGTCTCTCCATCTGCCAGGGGCTACTGAGCCAGCCAGAGGCTGCCAGCTAAGGCTGGCATGCTAGTTCGTGGTGCAGGGGTGTGTTCACCCGTGTGTTTGGGGTGCGGTGCCCAGTACGTGCTGGTCGCACCGCGGATACAGGAACATGCCGCCACGTCCTCAGCAGCTCTGCGAGCTAAGGCAAGGCCTGTGGGTTCGCTCTGTGCAGGTGATGGCAAAGTCAGGATGCTGCCAGGATGATCTCCCAGGAGAACGTACCCAGCCTTCACAGCGAACCTCCGGGCACAGACCTGGGGTCCTCTCTGCAGCGGAGACGGGGAACCGCGCATGTCGGCCCAGGCGGGCTGGTCCCCGGAGCCCGGGGAAAGGAGAGGTGCCTGAGCACTTGGCTGTGGTTGCGGAGGGGCTGCCCCCACGACGGCAGCAGAGCAAACCCCGCGCTTGCCAGAGGGGACAAACCCTCGGGGGGTTGGGCAGGGCCGCGCTGCCCGAGCGGCCCGGACCTCCCGGGCAGGCGCTCCCGAGCTCTGCGGGGCCGGCCTCTCGCCTCNCCCGTGGGCTGTTCCCGCAGGTAGCCGCCGCGGGGATTTTCTGCGCCGAGCAGCGCGGCAGACCGAGAGCCCGGCCCTCGGTAGCAGCCCGCCGGCCCGC